>CAJUYH010000545.1:22751-39513 GCA_910591685.1 Galerucella tenella | reverse complement strand
ATTTATATATATATATATATATATATATATATATATATATATAAATATATGAAGTGAGTATGTATATTGATGTGTAGCTGAAAAGATTTTTAGCGCACGATTATTGTAAGCATTACCTTCACAACATTTCAAAATTGTACTATCATTTCCCATTTTAATTAAAGCATTACAAATAAAACGTAACAATGAACATATAAATATGAAACTAAATTGTGCAAAGTGATTGTTGTGCAAGTGGATTTTAACAAACTCTCACTCATACCATTGCATTCATTCGTCATTACGTTCAACGATAAATAAAAGAAAAAAAATTATCTATTTAATACGGATAATTAGCCCCATACTTTCAGTCGTGTTATTTTTAATTTTTTTTTTATTTCATTCCTTTCTCTCCACCTTTCTTCTTATATACCCGCTTCAAATGCACAAAGTCATTCGCAAGAAAATTGGTCATGGACAATAATATATTTCAGGTGTGTGCTGCACAGGACTAATTGAATGCTACCATAGTAGTTGGTTGGTTTTCTTGGGTGAGCTCTCCATCTAGTGGTTGTCACGATGAGGTTGGACGAAGAGGACACGACACTACACCACATATATCTGTATAGCATGATGGTGTGCGAGGAAATTACTGAGTATATAGAGAGACGAAGCGGTTGAGGTGTATATGTCTCAGAGATTCACTGGATGGTGGACAATAATTAACCCGCGGTTTGTTTACGTCGCCCCCCTGTAGCTATGAGCTTGGCACAAGTGTAAGAGAGAGAAAAGTGGAGAACTTTCTGGGCCCCATGATGTCTCTCGCATGCTGTACTACACAACACTATATATATCTATGTAAGTATTTGCAAATATATGTATATATATATATATACGTGCACATATGCATATATATGTATGTATATGTATATAGAATATAAGAGACCCAAAGAGGCACCACGGTGCGATGCATAAATATCGCTGTCCGTATAGGTGTAGCGACTGAGGGGTCACACCTTCTTATAATTATTAATGCGACAAATGACCGTGCGCGTCGTATTGCTATCTCCTTTATTTCTTTTCTCTTTATATATATAAATATATATATAAAAGTGTGTGTGTGTGTGTGTGTGTGTGTTTATGAAGTGGAATATTTATAGATGGCGTTTAGTTTCCATCCTTGAGCGATATTTAAAAAAGAAGAAAGAAAAAGAGAAATAAACGTCCAAGAAATATTATTTCTCTGTATATAAATGTGTATATATGGCCAAATACCAGAAGCCCCCAAGCATTCCACAGTTGACAGTTTATTTAATTATTTTTTTTATATATGTTTCTCCATTCTTTATTAAAAATGAACCATAGAAAAAAATAAAATCTTATTGCTTTTCATTCCTTTATTTTGTTTCGAGTTTCGTATCAATTTAATTAACACTTTGAATATGGCCAGCGAGTTTGAGCTACTGCACGAGACAAGGATCCTACCGATAAAGTATCTTCTTTCATGTTATATATATTATATGTGCGTGAAAAGTGAGAATGATGTAGGGGACAAAAGGTGTCCGGATCGCGTCACATTATATATACGCCCGTATCGTGTCATTCGTCAATTGATTTGTGGCCTTGCGAGAATAAAAAGTAAAGAATGAAATCATCCTGATGATCAGGATGAGAGAGTAGATGGAAAGTGGGATTCGAATTTCGAGATGAAATGAATAGAGTGACGTAGATCGTGTGGAACATGATTATCTTTGATTTTAGAACACCTGCTGCACGTCTTCACACCCCAATCTTTCTCATGACGTTTCACCCTTGTATACCTACAGACATTTATATCGTTCTGCTGATTTCATACATATACCTATGTCTATATAGAGGAACTGGCCCGAACGAATATGGGCCCCCCTTTTGTTTTATCAATGTAATGACAACATATTTTCACTTTTTGCCACAATGTTTTTCTTCCACTTTGGGTAGAAATTTAAGAATGCACCACCTTAAAACTTTATAGGTTATCGTTACCATACGAATTTTTAATTTAGGAAATGTCGAAATATGTATATTCTCTTATTTGGACCATATGGTGTGGAATATGGGCCCCGCGTCAAAAAACAAAATGAACCTTATAAAAAAATAAGTAATATTGTTCACTTTTTCATTATCGACGGCAAGTTCTATATTTCGCTTATTTCATCTCTTCCTTACATTTTCGTAATCTTTTAACACTGAAAAAATATTAAAAATATACGCCGTGGTCCTAATATAAGCATAGGCCCATATTTCCAACATCACATTTCTTACTTTAAAATATAAATAAAATTTTCGTAACTGTAAAATAATAATGAATTCCCTTGTGATATTTAATCTCAGACCTAATGAACACTTACAATACATTCAAAATAGATTTCATTAAGGGATATACGGTTGAGATTGTAATATTACGTAACTTCTTACGGTGAAAATATTGAGAAAAGGAAAAAAATACTTTTAGAATTTGTTTCAAAAATAAAAATTTCATAGTGACCCGCGTTTCAAACAACAGTCAGTCGCCATATCAGACAAGAATTGAGTACCTCAGTCACAAACAGCCTATTTTCGGACTAGTTCCTCTGCCCATTGTAATAAGGTAATAACAAAAATTGCAGATAAACAGATTCACTAAATTATGATTGAAATCATAATTATAAAAAGGAAATTGCACATTTTTTTTTTCACTCATAATTTTTTATTTCCTCACGTTTATATACACATCTGTTAAACGAATACAATCATAAATGCGATAATAAATTGGCATAACGTCAATCGTTGTGGTGAGATCGACTAAATGTGGAAGCATATAAGAGTGAGAGATTTAAAGAGACAAAGAATGAGAGAGAAAGATGAAAACGGGAGATGAGAAATGAAACGATGTGGGATATATCGAGTCGACCAGGATCCACGGGGGGTAAACACCGTGAGAGGGAGTGTACACAAGAGAGTAAGAGACAGATGGAAAAAGTGGGACAGAGAAAACATGCATATATATGTTGGACCCCGAGTCGAGTGTTGTGAATGGTTTTTGAAGAATAGCCTCGGTGTGCCGTGCCCATAGCCATTAACCAGCCTCTCGTCGTTAAATCATCGTTGCTGTCATCGTCTTCGTTATATTCACCTCGACTATGCGATACTTAACATCAACCATTTATATATTATTACTATCATTATTATTATTATTATTATTATTATTATATAATATCATGTCTAATAACATGGAAAATATTATAAATGATAAATATTCACGTATATTTCGTCAAGTCCATTCAAATATTGACATTGGATAATGTGACGGGAAATAAATCAAAATTTGTGTGCTTATATATATGTATAGGAGTATTTTGATATAAAACTTTAATTACAAATGAAAATAGTTTTAATACAAGTGTTTTAATGTTACATAATATACTATCTATTTTATATAATATTAATTTACAATGAATATAGGCTTAAATATATATTTAACGATACAATTATTTATATATTTATAATGGAAAAAATTACTGTCCGTTGAAATGACGGAAAATTAATAGTTTCACTGTTTAGATATAATATAGAGATAAAAGAAAGAAAGATAAAGGCTAATGCCATTGAGTTGACATAATTTTTACGACTCACGCATCTACATTATTCTTATATATATTATATTGCGTATATATGATGTAGTATGTGTTCGGCATTCAGCCATTTGTCCATATACAAATACATATACATACAATAAGCTAGCCGGTTGAGAATTCACTGCAGGGGGTACATCACTGTCCCCTGAACGCTGAAACGAAAGAGATAGCTGAACACACGACACGACTAGGTATACATATATATATATATATATATAAAATACTCAGATACAAATATATAAAATTAAAAAAATATATATAAAAAAAGAGTGAAAAGTGAGATTGGCTTGAAGACTACTCTCCGATCTTCGAAGCCTTCTTTGCCACCGCATTCCATCCCCACTCGTTGAATCATCTTTAACTCACTGTTACTTTCTGTCTCGTGTTATATTGCTTGATGTTTGCATATGAAAGAAGAAGAAGAAGAAAAAGAAGTAAAAGGGCGAGAGAGAGAGAGAGAGTGGAGTGGACGAATCGTCTCTCTGACACTCTCGTATGGTATCATCGTAGTTGGTTTTGCTTCAGCTTCTATCCCTCTACAATGTGAAGATAAGATCGCTCTGCCGGTCCGCACTTAGAATAAGAGAGAGACCCCACTGAGAGAGGCACGGCGGTGGGTATTCCGGGTACAACCTGCCACTCGTCAGCCCACCCTCGTATAACGGAGGGTCCTGAGATCCCCACGCGTATATAAGCTACCAGTCGTCTTTTTAACCAACTATCGTTGCTTCTCTCTTTCACTCTCGTGTCATTCTTTCATTCGTCTCTTTATATATGTATATATATAAAAATATGTGTGTATCAAGCAAGTAGACTATCAAGTGAGAGAAAGAAAAAACTCGCGGAGGCACGATGATCGTGCGCGCCTGTGATGTATACAGGCGTGGAATAAAAACTCCAGTTGTGTATGTCTGACGTATTCTAAATAGGCTTCCGCAGCGAGCTTTCGTGTGAGAATAACTGAGTGAGAGTGGGAGAGAGAGAGGAAAAAAGGAGAGCTGAGCTATATAAAATGTTAACATTCAGTTTCGGCCTTTTATAACGGATGATATGAGACACACATCAGTGCCTTTCAGTGCTGTCATATTAAAAATAAAATTGATAATTTATTCAAATGATTATACGTACACATTTATATATATACATACATATATATCTTCAAGTGGGATATTTTGTAAAATATGTTTAATGTATATACTTTGTCTTGTTTATCGATAATTTATCGACGAGACAAAAAATACTTTTTGGATGATGCGTGTTTGTGTGTATTTATATACAGATGTATATGAATATACCGACAAACATATACGTGTATAATGGCAATTCTTTTCATTATTTGCACCAACAGCTAACAAGATATTTTACTGATCAATGTGTATATGTATATTACATGTATATACACACATGTGTACAAGCGTATATACTGCCTACTGAATCTGACACACTCGGGAGGTCCAGTCGAAATTTTTGAAGACCATCTTTTTCGCTTTGTTTATAAATATATATATATACTGTTCATTTCTCTCTTCTACTCTCATAATATTTGGCTTTGTCTTTTTTACTCTTATATCTCTTGGTCTTAGAGTTTTTTTTATTTTTTTATTTTTTTTGTTTATTGTTATTTTTCGCGTTCGCGCGTGAGCCACCGGCAAAAAATTTCGAATACATTAATAATTTCCAGGAGTTATCCCCGGGGTCTCGGCGAAATTAATTCCACCGCGTGTTTAACGAGCGTCCCCCTGAATTTATACTCGACGCCTCTCGATCGACGCCATGAATATCGCTATTTCGTATGAGATTTGTACTCCCTCTCTCTCTCTCTCTCACCCTCTCTCACACACTCACTCTCGCCCGTCAATAAACAAATATATATATATATATATATAAAACATTTTTAATATCCGCTTCTTTACTTCATTCCTTTCCACTCCTTCATTTTTTCAAGTAGTAAACATTATATGTAGGTACATATATATATATTAGACGTTCTACCAACTGGACATTTATTTTCATTTATCGTCTTGACAATATATATCCGGAAGAATGAAGTGATTTTGTTTGCGTTAAAATTTTCTTTCACTTATGAATTTTTACGAGAATAAATAACTCCTCATCACACTGCAAAATTCATGGATGCATACACACGGATATATATATATATATATATATATATATATATATATATATATATATGTGTTTGTTAGTAAATGATTAAAAATTGAAGATAACAAAAATGGAAATAGCTCAATGCACGTTCCTGTTGCGTACGTGCGAGGTCACACAGTATACATATGTCTATATATATATATATATCTAAAGGTGTATGCACCAGGCCAATAATTTCAGTGTTATATCACCTATCGACCTAAGTATTAGGCGGCAATATAATGACGTATCCGCAACAGCGGTAGGAGGAGCAATTCACTGAGATTTATAAATGTATATATATATATTTGCGTGTGTATGTATGCACGCATTCTATCTCACTGCCGCTGTATAGTCAACGTTATATGTTTGTGGGGAACGCGCCGCGATTACACGCTATTGGGAACTAATTCAAATCAATTTACTTTGGCTGATGCTGACACCCCCCCTCTGTGTATTCATATCCTATATATTCATATGTGAATATATAGGATATGAAAATAAATATATATATATATTGCACGATTTTCATAATGATAATTGTAATAAATGTCAGGTATTTATTTATATACATTTATTAAAAGCGAATAAAAAAAAATAGTGGCGAGTTTACTGAGAGAATTTTTTTTCGGTATTTAAGTAAAAAATTTTCTTAAAGCAAGTAAACTTTTATTTATAGTAAACCAAAATTTACTAATAGTAAGTGAATAATTTACTTGACAAAATCAGTTAACGCTTTATTTGTCATAATCTAAAATTAATACTTGCAACGAGTAAAATTTTACTTGCATTGTCGAAGCTTCAATGATGCAGAAGTAAATTTTTTACTTATGGCCAAAAATTATTTTACTTAAAATCATTGAAAAATTACACTTGAATCAGGAAACAAATTATACGGTCACTTTTTAGTATAGTTCTTCTCTCAGTATAGGTAAATTTGTCCGATAGTCTTGCATAATAAATGATTCATAATGGAGTAAACAATCAATTGATACCATGATAGTTGCGTATATTTCGATCCCTTTTATAAAAACAAAAAAAAATTTATCATATTCACAAAGTGAATTCTTATAAACACAGACTATTCTACGCAGACAAACTAAAACATAATATGGTGGAATTATATTTTATTTTTTCATTCAGGAACTAAATTCAAAAGATCACTATACTCTGCTTATCGCAACAACGAAAAAAAATAAAAATAAATAAAATAAAAATAATACAAAAATATTGCTATTCGATATAAATCAAAGTGTTTTCTATTGTGAGGACTTATCGTCACGACTGTTCATTTCGTTATGCTCCCGTCTGTTTAATGGTCGTATTATATACATATATATATATAAAAGTCAAGTTAATCCTATATATATGTTTAAACGTGCGTGGAGAGAAGAAGATTCACAGGGTGTAGGCGAGTGAGAAGAGTGTAGCATACGTATACAAGGGTTCATGCTGACACAAGTTAAGGGGTAAAGCCTGGAAACTGATGACCCCTCTCTGTCTCGCTTCAGTTTTGGTAACAGTTAAATTCTCCACGGGGATCGGGATCAGCGTCTAAACCGACGCCCTTGGACTCGAATTGTACTATGTCTGTCTCTCTCTCTCTCTCTCTCTCTCTCTCTCTCTCTGTGCATATATGTATACACACACACCAATATTCACTCGTTCTTCAGTGCGGGAGCTCTGGACGATCTCGCTCGCTTGCGCACGCCAAAGTCGTAAATCAGGGATTAAAACTGGAAGCGTGTAATTCGCAGCAGTTTTGACCATAAAACATTTAATCCTTCATGACGTTAAATCAGCAATTGTCAAAACAAGAGATTTTTCACGCCTCATTGCATTGCGCTGCTAATGTATTTCTCATTAACATATAGCCCTATATATCTATTTATATAGACTGTGTGGTAAATGAAGAAATAAATTTCTTCAAAGTGGATAAAGAAGTATAAAAATTTATGATTTATAAAATACAATATCGCTTTAGTGAATTTGCTCAAAGTCTTGTCGTCTAGTATGCTAATTATTAGATAAACGAAAATGTAATAACGATGATGGAAATGAATTTGCTTTACGTAATAAAAGTAAATGGTTACTTGAACATATGTATTAATATATAAGTATATGAAAAAAATGGTGTATATATAGGCATTGAGATAAGAAGCGTATCTTTATACTCGTATATAATAAATAGAGAGGAGGGTGAATTTATTTATCGATCGTCTCCTACTTTTGTGGCGCAGGTGACGTGTTTTAAAGTTTTTCTGAATTGTCAATTTTCTACCCCAACATCTACTTGCACTTGTGTACATATATAAAGATTTGCGCATTAAAAAAACTGAGCCTACGGGTATGCTGTACCGCCTGCACCACGGCGTGCAAATTATCCAAGTTTATACATAGAAAAAATATATATATATATATAAATTCGTCTCATACAACATATAGAGTTGAGCGAAAAGTGTCTTGTAAAACTCTCTCATAATATCAAGTTTATTTAAGTACAACCGCCCTTCCCTAATTCTTTTATAAGTTAACTTTACAATAGTAATTCTTACACATCTACGCAGTCTCATTAAAGTATTAAATAGTTTTATAAAACTGTTCTAGAATGTTTTTTAATACCTATCGGTATACATACACATGTACAATACCATGAAATACCATTCTCTCTATTAATAACCGTTATATACATGCGTGGACATATACATATAATATATATAACAGAATACCATTGAAATTTGGTATGCCGGTCCACACGACAACATGCTGCGTTATCAAAATTATTGCTGAACCTTTCCAACCAATACCCTGGGCTAATGCGTCGCGTTAACATTCGTAGGGGCACGTCGAGATTCGCATCCCCGCAAGCTGTGGCCGGACTAGTCGTCGTCGACGTCGTCGTCCCGACGTCTTCGTCGTCGAAGTCATCGCAACCACACACACACACACACACATATATATATATATATTGTAATGCTTTCTCTATCGCACTATTCTTACCCTCTCACACTTGAACTCATACCTTAGAACTTGTATACATCTACCTATATGGAAATCATCTTCATAACCCACATGTTTACATATGCCAACCAATACGTATATATGATGTCAATACCGATACATAACGTCGTCTTTCTCTCTCCTCACGTACGCATATGTCGCCGAAAACGTCGAGGGGATTGCTACTCTACTGTCCCACCTCAAATCTCGCTCTATTGCTTTGTTGCTGCATCACGTGTATCTCATATACATTTAGGTATACTATGTGTATATCCACATATATATTTATATATGTAAAGATACTTTACATGTATATAAGCAAGTGTATATGACAGCCAAAGCTGAGATCGTGGATTGGTGCAAAGTCATAGTTGTCTTTGTGTAGGTATAGGTTTGTAATATTGCATATATATATAGATATACGATATAGTTTATAGTATATGTATTCAAGGCGCAGTCCCCAAAAGGCTTTTTGGACATCGATAGCCATTTTGCATCAAGTTATGACTGCGATTGTACATATGAGAAACAGGGGAATAGCAATACCCGCGCCATTGCGGATATCCTCTATGACGACGAATGGCATCTACGCGTGCAACGTCGTATTATATGAATTTGCCTATATTAAAAGACCATTGAGGGATATGATATTGGAACATGTGTGACAATATCGTACAAACAATTGATCATTTTCGTATTTCTCAATACAAGAGGAGACGACGCCTTCAAATCTTCCATGATGCTACTGTTTCACAGATGTTCTTTTCAGTTTTAAATTATTCAATATATTGTTGTTTGGAATATACATTGAATTTTTTTAATTAAAATATATACATATATGGACAGCCGCATGTATATGAGTAGCGCGTGAAGAAAAAGTGATATAAGACGAGATGAAAGAAAAGGAAAAAAGTATATATATAAATACATAGACGATATATATTTAATTCTGGGTCAATTATGACGTTTCTGGTGATCATTAAACTTGTGAAGAACGGAGGTATAATATATATATACATATATATACATAAAGAGTTGGTATACGGAGGAGGTATTGGTAGGCAGTGAAGAAATGAAAGTGGCATGAAAAAATTTGTAGAGAAAAAAAAATTGAACATAAACGAAGAAGAAGTGCTTGAAAGATGACTGTATATATATATGTATATATCTTCATGTAGAGTCTCGTGTGGCTGAGGAAATCTATCCTATCCACCGTGGTATTCTCGCGAGGTATTGCTCCCTTCCTCGTTTCGCGTGCCCACCGCACCTCATCTTTCCCTTCGCCATGACTTTACCACACCGCCCTGTAATCATTGCGAGTCAGTGGCGGCGGCCGCTAATTATGTTTCATAACACTTCTTACCCCCATCTAATATCTACTCCCTTAAGGGCACCTCATCATTTATTTACATCATATTTATCCCGGAGGATATACTGTGTGTCTTGTATATGCACATACATACATGTATGTATGTGTAGGTGTATGAAACATTTCCAAATTGAGGCGCACACTGGACTTATTTTCATATATATATGAGCAACGAGCGAAGACACAAGTAACATATATATATATATATGTGTGTTACTTGTGTCTTCGCTCGTTGCTCATCGAGAATTTCACAGTAAGCTATTTTTCGGGACAACAAAGCTTATAGTGGAATATAACACGAATTCACTTGAGTTACGAGTCGTTGTTGATCGATCGATGAAGAAATCTCATTATATTTTGCTTTATATATAATAAACTATTGAATATATATCTATATATATATATATGAGAAAAGATTATTATATGTATTAATATAATTTATGTGAACCGGATATTAATAGCAGAGGTCAATGGTCAAAGTAACGAATTGCTAATCATCCCTTTCTCATAAGTGTATTGGATTCAATTCTTTTTATCCTTAACATATTATTTTTCTTCTTCCTTTTTTACTTTTTTTTTTTTTTTTTTCATCATATTTTTTCATTTTATTATATTTTTAAAATCACTTCAGTTCTGAAAGTTTACCAGGAGAAACATGGATCCAGGGGCAAGATTGCAAGGCGTGGGTCCGTATAAAATGCGCGCCAGTTACTGGCCTCACTTTCACATTTTTATTGATTGCAATAGCGACAACGACAATTAAGTGTCCAAGATCTCATTTGTATTTTCTTTTTCAATATACGGTTTATTGATAATTACATGAATGTTCAAGTTTGACTTTAATCCATTTATGCCCAAACGACGAAATTTCATTCACGACTTTCGACCCTATAAATGAGTACGATTTAAGATAGTTACAATCGATTTTTTTCTGAAAATGCGAAATTTTCGATTCTTCTTTATCTTAATTTCGTATTTTGATGCAAAAAATATCTCTCCTCATTGCTCTAAATGATACATTCAGTACCAATAATATCTATTCTTTTAAGTTTCGTTGAACTTTTTGGAAAATTCAACTCGGCGAATTCAAGATGGCGGCCGAAATGAAAATTCTTTTTTTTTAATTCCACAAATTTTTTTCTTGTAAACTTTAAACTTTCATGAGAATGTAAGGAGGATAAAAATGTCTTCAAACCAGCCAAAAAATGCTCTCAAATTTTTTTCTAAACTTTTACGAGATTTTTGTGGAGATTTTATTCCTACGACTTCTTTTACCAAAGTCTATAATATTCGAGAACAAAAATTTCAAAACTATGATTTGTTCTCGGTATGTTTTTAAATCTGTGATAGTGGAAATTAAGAGAAGAATGAATCGATAATTTTACATTTTTTCGAAAACATCGATTGTAAGTATTTTGAATCGCATTGTAGATGAATTTTCAGAGCGCCATTGGAAAGAGGAGGTTTCAAACTATGTGCCTGAAGTTCGGAACATTCGAATGAACGGTTTTTCTCAGCTTCATACAAAACGAATAAAAATTCATGACTTCATTTACAATGTGACTACCAATGTGGTTCTTATTGCCAATGTTTTTGAATACTGTTGTCTAATTTTCAAAAATATTTGGAACTACCCCGACTGCGCGGAAACCCAGATTGGTTATTGCATTTAAAATGAAGTTATGATTTTTCAAAGTACAGGAGTGAGTGCTGGGGTGGTTTCCGCGCAGTCGGGGTAGTTGGAAATATTTTCTAAAATTGAATAATAATATTTAATAACATTTGCAAAAGAAACTGGATTGGTTATTGCTTTTAAACAGAAGTTATGATTCCTCAAACTATAAGGATGGCTATTGGGGTAGTTTCCGTGCAGTCGAGGTAGTTGGAAATATTTTTAAAAATTAGACAACAATTTTTAAAAACATTTGCAAAAAAAATCCAATTGGTTATTGCATTGTGAATGAAGTTATGATTTTTTATTCGTCTCACATGATGCTAAATGAAAACCGTTCATTTGAACGTTCCGAACTTCAGGCACATCTTCAGGCACATACTTCAACTACATTTCAAACTAACAGAAACGCTGTATTAGGAATTTTTTTCCGGAGATTCACGCGTTCATTTATAGCGTTAAAAGTTGTGGATGAAATCTTGTTGTTTGAATGTAATTTGGGAAAAAAATGGGTTAAGTAGAAAGACTGAGTACTATTCAAAAGTTCGCCTAAAAATATGTTGAGTTTTCATCGATTCTATTTTTACGTTTAATATTAAACGAAAACTATTCCTAGTGTCACCGTTGTATCACTGAAAGTCTATTAAGAAATAGTAGACTGTCAAATAAAATTTTTATTTAATGTCCAGTAAACATCGAACCAATAGTTCGGCTAGTATTTATAACTGCTCAACTTGTCCCATACTCTTGCTCAACTTACCGCATCTATGGAGTACATTGAGCATCTCTGAGTTTCTTCACTTAAACGGCCGTAGCACTTGAATGCGATTAGTTAGAAATAAATTACGACGGACACTTTTGAAAAGAGATAAATACTTACCCATCAGCATGCATAGTAAGCTATTAAGGCGTATTGTTGAGGCGTTATGATCGATCGAGTGAAAAATTGCTCAACTAGCCCCGCCCCACTCGACAACTGGAATTATTTTTATATAATTCTTCATAATAAATGTACAGTGCACTTTTAATATCAACTATGTATAATGACTCGCGCCACTTAGCTTTATTTCAATATTCAATTATCAATTTCTAGCTGAATTTATATACTGAAAAATTTCACATAAATATATATATGATATAGTATAATAGATTAAAAATTAGCGCAATATATATATATATGTAACAATTGTTAACCGGAAGTCAATTAGGAGGAAAGGATCAGTAGAAGTCGATTAATTCCACGGAACGTTAGGCCAGAAGGGGTTTGGTCTTCTATATAGAAATAGTATTTTCTATCTGCACGACATAATATATATATATAAACGACGGATTTGTGGGATTAGCGTCGCGCTCACGCGCCCCAACTGCTTCGGGTGCCAACTGTGATGTTTCTGTGTCGTCCGCAGGTCTCTTCTCCACTATCGCTCTTAATGTTGTTCTCCTTCGTTCGTCTTGAAGCACATTCTTCGTTTCGGACAGTAAATTGGTAGCACTTCTGCGGCCAAACGATTAAGTGGTCTTATAGAAGGGTGAAAAACACCCTTGTGCGAACGCTCTCTTCCGTTATTCAGTTATATATACACACACCTATACTCTTATTAAACTAATATATATCTACTGGCGCTTTATTTTACATTCTATATATATATATATATATAGATGGTGTATAAATGTTCGTCGGTTTGCGTGGGAATTCATGTGCGGTGAACACGATGAGCTTTATCGTGCAGGAAAACGATTGTAGATGGCAAAGTAAAATGTATTTTCAAACATTCACCGGGTTTTCAAATTTTTATTTTATTTTCAATTATGCAAATGTATGTTTTAAAAACGAATTTAGCCTATTAATATGATAAAAATGACTGATAATACGGTATAATTTAGTAAATTGATGTTTGGAATTCATTTTTGACAATAAAATATTGGAGTATGTTGAAAAGTTTATGTAACGCAGTGGATATTTCACAATATGTTGTACCGAGATATTTCCCGATAAATCTACGATTATTCGCTAACGCCTGAAGGTCATAAAATTAACGTCGGTATTACGGATACGCTCGTATAATACCGTGTGGAACCACCACATTATGTTCATGGTATATGCATATATATAGATATATAGATCTATATATATATATATAGTAGTAGAAGTTGTGTAGAGGTGGGAAGTAAAGGGGGCGACACAAGCGCGATTTACTGCGATTTTATTCACGCGGCCTAAAACTTGAAACTCCATGGGTACATAACGATCGATCCATCATTGGAGTTTTGACGGGTCCTCGTTTCGTAAGTCGACCTCCGGTGTACACACACGTAGTTGCCATTCCTCAGTATAAAAAACACTTCACCTGCGATTATTATTTATTTATTTAATTTTGTTATTCCCCGTTAGTTTTGCTTCTGGGTGAAACAATCACAAGCATGTTCAATCTTGATATGAAACGATTACACTTATGAATTTAATTTAGTTAATCATTAGATAAATTTTTTTTATTCGAGTACTTACGACTTTATTATTTTTGTTTATTCACCATTTACAAAATCTGCCAGTGCTAACTAATACAAAATTATACATACCGGTAGTCTATTTATATCTTCATGGACATATATATAAATATGATTTTATCGTATCAATAATAGATGGCTGGTAGAATTTTTGAATTTCCTTATTACTCACACATTCATGCTCTCTCTTTATCCAATATACTGTTTCCGACTCTCCCCCTTTGTATATATGTGCAGCAAGTCTCTTGCGTCTGGCACTTTATTATTTCGACGTGGCACACAAAGCGGCTGCCGTCAAAGGTTTTTCAGTATATGTGATGTTTGGACTGTTAGGGCTGCGTCACGCGAGCCTGTTTAGCCTACTCTCCTCACTCGCGTCGTTTGCTCTTTACTCCTTTTTATCCCATTATAAAATATGAAAACGAGACTGTTGGCACGCGTGTCGATTCTCTACCTCATTTTTTTTCATTTTTGTTTTCACTCAGTCGTTTTCGAACACACTTGGTCTTATGCCTTTTGGCACAAATCAACCCCTGATGTTCGTCTGTATAAACGGTCTCCCTCTCATTTATTCCTAAATATCCAAAGTGCTTTTGTTGCGGGACACCTTTGAAAGCAACACATCCAATAACTGCTGTCAGTCATGTATATATATCTACTGAATATAATCTCACATTTCCTATACGCCCCAATTTGACACACAACTATTTGTTGCATGCATACAAAAATATTCAGATACTATTTCTATAATAATCTCTATGGTCATGGGATGATTATCCAATTTGACAAAAATATTCTGTGGAATTCTATTGGAAATGACTCGGAATTCACTTAAACCTGTCAAATTTCACACCATACCTATATTATTAAACCATGTGAAATTATTCAAGACATTTTGTATGACTGCAATTATGGTATGAACAAATGTCGTTCAGTATTTTTTTTGTAAAAAATATTGGCCTTTTATTCGCTCATATCTAGATAACTTATACCTTCTATACTATTGAATTAATTTGACAAAAAGATTGGTATATTTAAGTTTAACTGATGAATATAACAGACAGAAAATGATAAATCAGTAAATATGACCCGTGTGTCAATTGAAATATTTTTCGAATATGTTATAATACATTAAATAAATGATTTTAATTATTTTTATCCACTGATCGATAAATGAAATGTCGTTGCCACTCATTTCTTCCATATAAATCTTCTTCATCTCATTTTCTTCGTCATGATTGTATTGATATACATATATAGGTGCAGCATTTCAGTAAGTGCCGCGTAACCACGCGGCGATTTGTTCGGATCAGCTTCAAGCTAAGCAGATTATCGTCCAGTCCCCCATTTTTTTTTTCCTTCTGAACAAGCTACAGCATCAATGTGTGTACCATTGACGAATAATACAACATTCGACACACGAGAGTCTTGTCCCTAGGGTCCATCGGAAGCTGTATATCTGGTAAATGACTAAGTGGATATATATTTGTATATATAGTTTGAATATATGTATCTACATAGGTTTATTATTATGTGATCTTCGAAGACGAGAGCCGCGCCATTGTCATATGAAAAATCCGATGATATATTCAGTCACTCACTCACACAATTCCAGAGATCATCGGATTGTTCACTCCTCCATAAATCCCTTTTCTACGAATGGCTTCTTCTTCATTCTTTATGTCTATTTTCATCATCATATTTTTCTCCAGGTATGACATTGGAAAATGAATAAACACAACAAGCATATATGTATTGGTATGTATGTTTACAAGACGCAAAAAGCAATCACATGATGGATCTACCCTTGGCATCAGCGACCTCCTCTCGTATGATGGGGCCATTGGCCGTCTCGATTCTTATCACTCTTTTTTTTACACATAATATACACAATTTAAAATGAAATCAACATCCATTATTATTAACTTAAGTTTACATTGAACATCGCACATTAGATAAGTATCATCAGCTATCGACAACACTTTATTCTTAAAAATGTTAATAAAACATTAATATTCATCATTTATTTTCTGTCAAGTCACTTACGTGTATTAAGTCTATTATACGATTAATATAAAAATACCCTTCGGCATGTATTACATGTGTCTTTAGAATCTAAATTGCGACAGAAAAAAAAAAAACCATGCGTTTCAAGCATCCTCATCGTGTAATCTGCAGAAAATGCAACTCATACAAACTCCTATGGTATAATATTATTCATAAATAACAAAATATGCACGCAAACACATTTTTCCACGAGCCAATATTGAAAATTATTCAAGAGACATATATATATATATATATATATATATACATGTATATGTGAATTAATTACATATCACGTCAAAGAGGCGATGCGCGTCGTGTTCGCAAATATATACTCAGACTTCCGGTTATTTCATTCCTCCACTAATGCTGCCATATAAAATACGAATGACG
>CAJUYH010000545.1:0-22651 GCA_910591685.1 Galerucella tenella | reverse complement strand
GCATGATGATTGATGACGGATGGTGATAATAATTGCACCGAGTATAATTCTGTTGATGTGATCAAGTTATTCGTTTGTTGCTGTTAGTTGCACCAAAAACATGTACATAACAGTATCAGATTTACATATTTATACTCGGTGCAATTATTATCACCATCCGTCATCAATCATCATGCATTATATATTATTATTATTATCATCAGATATTATTTGGGATTTAAAACGTTTGCCTAGTTGCAACCAAGCGACGCTCGAGAAACTACTTTAAGATTTGTCTGTAAATGAAGAGACTCTCTAAAACTGTACAATACAATATATATTCTATATATATAAAGCTATGTAAGAATATTATATAGAATTGTTGGGACGCAATGCGCGTTTTAGCAGACAGAATATAGAGAGCTTCTAACTCATCATCCCATCCATAGATGATGCATATATGTTGAGTCGCTCTCTCTGATGGATATATACGTCTGCCTTGAGGAAATTTCTAGTCATCAAAGAATACATAATTGAAGCGTCGCACAAGCGAGTGAACGCGACCGAAAATATATACCTAACTTTATAATATATATGTATATGTATTGACATGTATATATATATATATACAAAAGCGATGTATATACCTATCGTGGGAGAAAGAGAAGCGCGCGCAGGCAGACAGGCTCTAAGAGAGGTCGTAAAGGTTCGCGGAAACGATTAATCGTCGTTTGGTGCGGGCCTCGATTCAGTCGAACGCGAGAAATTACCAGCAATTAGAGATACTTCAACGCGTCCCCGTTTCACGTATATATATATATATATATATATATATATAATGAACATACATATACTACAGAATTTGCAGTTTACTATAACAACAACGAAGATTTACCGCGTTCGTCTACAAGACATTTTTTACTTGCCTCCACATTACGTACCCGATATAATGTATATAATATGTATATGGATATGCAGTACTTTGTTCACTAATTGTCGCTCAATTCTCCTCATAGAAATTTTATTGTCGATATAGCTAATAATATTCGAAGGCTCATACGTATATATATATATATCATGCGATGTACTCGAATATATACGGGGTTTTACAGCATGTAAGGCAGTTCGCATGAGGTTTCAGAAAAAAAAAATACCAGGACGCGGAAACAATAACATATTCAATTATAGAAACTTTACAAAGAGAATAAGGAAATGTTGATGTATACAGAACTAAATTATTCATCCATGTAGTTATATAAATTTACTATCTTTTTCTTTTTTTTTTTATCTATCGTATATGGCAATGAAGAAAAAAATGATATAAAATGTTTTTTAGTATGCGCATTGTGTGAGATGGGAATGAAAGAGGTGGTAAGTAATTTTCTGCTGTGGTGTATGTATACACTATTCATCACAAAACCATACATTGACAAAAAAAAGAAAAAAAAAAAAAGAAGATGAGGAAAAAACTTTGGAAAACCAGAAGAATATAGTAAGAACAATAATGGCGATATATAATCGCGTGCCACTATATAGCGCCAACTTTCTTCTGTTTTATCTCGAGATGTGGGAGTACACCATAGCAATGGTATTAAACGCGAAAAGAGATAGATAAATAAAGAGTGAATGCGAGGAAAAAAAAGAATATTCGTCGTTTTCGCTTGTATTTTGCGAGTTTCCGTAGTTGCGGTTATTTGCTGTCCCCACCGCCATATCATCCGTATAAAAATCCTCTATCATCCACCCATGGGTGCACTCACCCACCTTCCCTCTCTCTCACACTCTCTCCCCCCTCCTCTCCTGTATTACCCGTTGATGTCTCTGTTACTCGCGCACTCACACTCTCTTTCACGCCGTACCTCCCACCCACCGCCCATCTCACTCGCTCCACCCCCGCCGCGCGCCTTCGACTCGTCCTCGCGCCCGCTTAAAGTGTCCGACAGTAAAACAATAAATTGCTACTCACCCGCACGAAGCTTTTGCCAGGGCGAGATGGAGAAAGCGGTCCCTGTCAGCAATTGCAGGCCCTCCCTCCGCCCTTTCTCTCTCGCACCCTACAACACCCTCTTCTCCATTCTCCCTCTTGCCAATCGCAGTGTAAGAAAAAATGGCAGCTGGCCGCGAACGGGCCTGGGTGGCGCGTACGAGACTGTAATACCGTATAAAGCATTATAGTACAGTTTGTGCTAACCACTCTGTCTCTCTTTTATCGCAGTTTCACTATCTCATTCGTTCTCTGTCACTTCCTCACTCCCCACAATCTCCTTTTTGCTCCAACGTAAAACTCGTCGGCTTCCAACACGCTCGAGTTTTGTAAAAGGAAGAGAAAACATCCATGGAGCTGAGTGCAAGGAGGATGAAAAAGGAGACGAGGGTCGCCACCCGTGAACGTTCGCACGTACACGCCGTGCCTTGCAACGGGGTGGCGCGCGCGTATCTGGTGGTAGTATAAGCGACACGACGATGATGGTGTTGGGGGGACAAAATGAGAAAGGGAGCAAGAGAGTATGCGGAGGCGGCGGCGTGACGGCTGCGGCAGCTCAAGCAATATAAACGCTGGGATCGACTCTCACATTCTCTCTCGCTTGCTTGCTCTCAATCTCTCTCGCTCGCCCTCTCTCTCTCTCACTCCCTCTTACTGTCTCATTCTATATATGCCGTAGTGGATACATTCGCATTGTGGTGGGCGTTACAATTTTGCAGCGTTGGTCTTAAATTGGGCGGAGCTTATTGGCGCGTAATCCACGCCCATCGCGCCACCACTCAGCAATACGTTGTTGTTGATGTCGGTTGTGGGGTGCAAAAGAGTGGGAATGAACGCGACACTGGTAATGTGGTAGGGCGGGCAGCGGGGGGCGTCCAAGAGCGCGAGCCATCCCGTCGCGGCGCAGGTCAGTCTGTCAGGCAACCGGTCTGTTACTCGGTCCGACCCGATCGTCTGTCTGCGCGTTCACGGCTCGGTCCACCCCGTTCATATCGCGCCAACAAATTGTCGTAAACGTCTTATTCGACGACTTGAAGCGCAGTGATAAGACACATACCGAGTCGTTGGATCATACCTAATCGACACTTGGCCACTGTCAGTCGAGAACATATCGCGTCGTCATGAACAACAAAAACATTGCAAAATATACAATAACAATGCGGAATACATCGACAATTAAGTGATATTATTAACGTGAAATTTCGCTGTCCATTGTTTGTTATTGTTATATTTATATGTAGTGTTTGGCAATTATTTTGCGCGGGCATTTTGCACTATTGAATTAAACTATGAGATGTAATTACGTGAAATGTTTTGGCTCACTACACTTCTCACAGTATACGTGACCAAAGGACTACCAAGTACTTTCGTTATGTCAAATAAATGAAATTGTGGAAAAGGTGGATTTCGATCGGATAATCATCGGCCCGTGCCGTTCCAATCACTATACAATCAACAAAAAAACGTTCACGTTGAATGTGACGGTGTAGGTTCCGGTCACATTTAAGACAAAAATATATATTAATAAAACTGAGTGGCAGAATTAATAGGACGC
Source organism: Galerucella tenella (assembly GCA_910591685.1). Lineage (NCBI taxonomy): Eukaryota > Metazoa > Arthropoda > Insecta > Coleoptera > Chrysomelidae > Galerucella > Galerucella tenella. The sequence continues at coordinate 19,133 of CAJUYH010000545.1, read as the reverse complement.
GATTAGGTGATGTTGCTGGAGTCGCGAGGTCTCGCTGGCAGGAAGAGAAACGGACTGACCCTGACTACGTACGGCGGGGGTGGTGGCGGAAGTGAGGAGGACGAGGAGGACTCACGGTCGCTTCTCGGCGGTGGTGGTGGCGCCGACGGCGGGAAGATGCCGCGATGCGGCGAGCCCGAGGCGACCACTGGCATGGCAACTGGATTGTCAGGATGCACACGAGACGATGGCGACGAAAGTTCAAGTCCATCGTCTAATCACAGCCTTCTGAATAATCTAAATATAAACAATAACAATAATAATAATAATTGCAATTCGAATCGACAATGCGCCACCGATTTTAGTATAGCAGCGATAATGGCACGTGATTCGCGCCAACAGCAGCAACAAGCACTACAGCAACAACAGCAACAACAGCAGCAACAATCGCAACAGCATCATAGGCACACGCAGCAACAGACCATCGGTGGTGGCAAACTCCATCAGCACGGTACGTAATACCCACAGCCACACGAGCACACACACACACACACACACACACACGCACACATGGTGAATAATTGAATAAATGGAAATAGAAAAAGATGCAACAAAGTGTAAGAGAGAAAGAGACAAAATTTTCTTCAACATGTGAGTTTGAATACTCATTCGTCAAGTTTCTCTTCCAAGCTGCAAATAGCTTCTTCATCGTTTGCATGTCTCCAAGATATATATCCTCACTGCGGTGGATGATGTAAAATGACAGCGCTAATGAAGCATCTCTTCAGGTTTATATACATATATAGATAGAAGCAGTGTGAGAGTGTCTGCCAAGGAGGCTTAGTGCCAAGCACGCATCACACAAACTACGGACATTTCACTGATAGTCTTCAAAAAGAGACGACACTTGTGAATACATTGGTGTGTCATATGCCGCAAATATAATGAGTGAGAATACAAATTGCTGATGGTAAATTAGTGTTAATAACTGAAAGCCATCATTATATGAACAATAATGCAGATGTGGTAGCCAGGTATCTATACACTATCATCATATTTAGCACATCACGCACAGAATAGTCAATAACATTTGACAACGAAAACATGTGCTTGGAAGTCATATTGCTTATTGATATATCTTAAAGTTTATTGTTAATAAGAAAGCTCATGAGCAGTTTCTTGCTGAACAAGTCTTAGACAAGCAATAGAATAGATTACAATGTTCAACGGTATCATCGGAGCATGAGAAAATTTTCAAGTGAATAAGAATTATAGCAAATAGGAAAATCAAACGAAGAACATTGAGGAGATAAACAAGATAATTGAACAATATGAAAAATAAAATATTGCTCACATTAATTGAATAAAAAAAAATTATACTCATTCTATTTTTGCAATAAACAATATACATTCATTGATTGGCTTTACTGTCCAATTGGCCAACACGTTTGTCTTCATTTTTTACCACTTCTTCATGCAGTAGGACATCTATTATTTATATACATACGGATAGACATATACATGAGCGGCAAAGCGAAATTACAGAAAACTCGGTCGTAAAATTGACTTGCCACGTGGATCGAATAGCCATTATCCTTATTCTATTTCACATCTGTAATTTAGACTTGATAATTTTCCTTTTCGCAAAGCTTTGCGGTTTTATATCATAGTGGCAGTACAACACACACGCTATTCGTATTATACCTAATATATATTCTTCATTTCTTCATATTTTTTTCTTCGGCGTTGTTATAACGGTCACGTCTATATAGACACCAATCATAGACGATGCATATCAATGAGTAGATATATAATATTATACACGCTTCAATATATTCAGGAAGTCGTGGACTCATGACGAGTCGTCAAATTGGATGTATACATTCAAGCATATAACTTATTTGATTGATCAAATATGAAGAAGCTGATGGTCATCGTGGAGGTCCTCTTTTTTTTCCGATACCTACCTCTTAACAAATGACCGTTCAAGAAAAAAAAAAAAAAAAAACGTGGAAGAGGATATTGTGAATGAATTAGCTTGGCGCTCATCTCAACTCACAATGAACTCACACAAACACACACGCTTGATCATCAACACTTTTAAAATATCATTCTGCCAAGTCAGAGTTATATATCCTAGCTGAAGTTGGTCACAAGTCACTCATCTCGCACTCTCCACCGTATGTCTACCGCACACATTCGAACGTTTGAATCTACGCCAAAGCTACCCGTCATCAAATCGCACACTGATGCATATACTACACACACAAATACTCATGTGGAAATGTCAACCAGGCAACGACCACACATCCTACATGATATCGTAGCGCACGTATACGTTTGACGATATGTGTCTTCACAATAATTTTCCTCGTAGTATATGCTGGACCACGACATTTTGGCAAGCGCATACAACATTCTGTCCACGTTGGCAAACTGATGTGTGTATATCTATGCTTTTATTGTATACCGGCGGATTGAAACCCAGTTCAGTATAGTAAACGTATTGGCCAAAACTATCACTAGAAATATTTCAAAGGCAACCACACGATGGCTAAATGCCCATAGTCAATCATTCATAGGACCACCGCACATCTGTTCCAAGTCACTCTTCTAGTCATGAGAATGCCCTTTTTTTTCTTTTTTTTTTTTTTTTGGATATGTGATACTGATGTTGCCTCGATGACTCGTCGTCGTTGTCATCTTGTTTTCATTCTCATTGAATTATGTTTTCAAAGTGCAACCATCTTCAGCATCCTACTCTTTGCCACTCCTTATGAGTTGCATCGTCATGAAATTTTTCCCTCTCCTGAATCGTGTCGTAAATTACATCCCACGCCTTTTCACAACATTTATATATATTCTTCTTTGCTTATATACTCTTCATTTTGCTCCTCTATATACACGCGTTGCGCGTCGTCGTCCTTTTCGTCAGTCGTTTAACACCGGCGTTGACGTTGTCGAATAAAAATACATTGAATATATAACTGGACCACACACACGCGAAGAAAGACGATGATAAAAAGAAAAAGAAAGGGTATGAGATGAGTGAAAGAGTGAGTGGGGAAAAAGACACTTCTCTCGCCAATTAAGAGATACTTCAGGGTGGCGGATTTAGAACATGCTTTTTTGTTGAATTTTACACATGCCAGAATGTCTCCTGATCATTCAAAATGTATATAGTTTCTTATTTTGACTTCTTTCGGTATGTGACACATGCATGTAACATATGCCCACGTGTATTTCTATAGGTCATTGGTCATGCATCTACGAACGACCAGCATCTCCATCTATATATAATATCCATGCATCTATATATTTTACTTCATTGATATTTATATATATGAAGCAGCACGTGTGGTATATATATATGTACATGCACATATGGCATGATGAATATGCCGAAAAAATTAGCCTCAAAGTGTCCGAACATAAGGACTAAATAAACAAAGTAGATTTCAACGTGATTTGTACTATTGGTAGTATATGGTATTGAAACGACGATGATAATGGTAATGATGGTGTTTTCAATCATTTATGTAACGGTTCGATATGTCATTATAAAAATTGTTCTGTGTCTGTCATATATAACGCAAGCGATTAAGATCCGCGTTATTTCACCAAGAAAGCAGATGTTTGTTTTCATGACACAGAAGAAAAAAGAAAGCAATGATTTTATGTGATAAAAACGTACTGTGAAATATAAGATATTATTTTATTATGCAATATATGTATATATGTAGCACATTGTCACTGCACTGAAAAATATCTGATGGTATAAAAATAAATGTTTAAGGTGACTCAAATGTTTCTTCCAGTTTCCACACACACACACATACACATAGGCACTTTTCTTTCATCGTCCAACGTACATTACATGTCCTTCTTGACAACCAAATTCCACCGTAGAGACACATACAAATATACCGCGACTGTGTTGAAAAATGAATCGAGAAATCACGTGCCCGTGAATTAATGCAATTCCAAGGCGTCACGTTGCTTATGCATTATATATATATATATATATGAGAATAAACGCCGCTGAGTTATCGATAATAAAACCACACACATGCAATATAATGGTAGGTTTACTATATGGGGGTCAGGTGTATGTTAATGTTATTAATTTGCCGTCGATGTACTCGAGAAAAACGCTTTTGATTTATTATTATTTTTTCTACAATATAACATATAATATATATATATATATATATGGTGTAGTGTAATATAGATTGTGTTTGGCGTGCCGATATACATATATATATCCATTAATTTTACTTGCATATAAAATAGACAGAAAAAAATAATGATATGAAAGATAATGAAAAGTATATTGTATACATAGATGTAAAGTTTTCAAGTTTTGCATATATTTTCCAATTATGCCCGTTTACCCATTATCCACATCGACTGCTTCACGCTAATAGGATTTAGCCGTAAACCAACCCTGAAATGTAAATGAATAATAAGGCCTTTTTTCCTCAACACTGAGCGTAGGTGTTATTATATCTTTTACGAACGAGTTGTCGGGCATTACAGCAGCGTTTGTATTTCGCAGTCTCGCTCATTTCTTTCTCACTCTAACATGCAAGTATTCTGTCTCGTTCTCTATCTCGTTCATATATATGCGGCACTCGACGGTGAGCAATTAGTCCCGCCGCGCCTAATTGCGTTCGAGGCGCTTCGAATGCAGCAGTTAAAAAAAAAATAGCAGCCATCGAAGGAGCATAGGAATTCGAAGCTTTATATCCTGCCGTCAAACGGTAGCCTTCAATTCGATTCGCATTCGCTCACATATATTTATATATTTATTATTTCCGTTTTATTTTCTTCTTTCTTTTTATTTCCTTTAATTTTATTACTATTATATTTTTCTTAGTCGTTTATAATTGTACAAGATGGCTTAACGTTACTTCGATAAGACGCTAATTAGGAGTGAGTCGTTGATATGTAACTATGGCATGAATGAGATTGTGCTCCTATGTGTAATTGTGTTTGTATGTTCTATGTATGTATATATATAATTTGTATGTTAACTTGGCGCGTGACACACACGACGCGTTCGGTGTCTCAACTATTTCTGCTCTCGTCGAAAGCAATGTCAAACAAAAAATATTTTGGGATGAGTAAAGTTTGAATGAAAGGGGGAAAAAAACTGATGGTATAGAGAGAAGAAATTTTCTTGCAGCGGCTTGACGACATGTGGGTGGAGGATGCGTGAGACCTCACTCTCCTATTTTTTTACTCATTCTATATATCTTATAATTTTTTTTTTTTTTAGTATCCCTTGCGCCGACAAGTTTTTTTCGTCGGGTTCATTATCTCGTGACTGAGAGTCTCGGATGGTCGCATTGAAAATATTGCTCATAAAATTTGTAGCAGAAAAGAAATAAAAACAAACTATATGTGAGAGTAAAAACTAAAAAAAATGGAGAAGTGATGAGCCGGAAGGAAATTTTTTTTTTTTTTCTTACTGATGTATTTCAATATTTTTAATAATGTCACAATATTTATATACATAAATATTTTCGTTTAAATCTTTGATAAATATAATATTTTACAGAGAGGGAAGCCAGTGGCTCGGGGGTCAGTCGCATTCCACCACCTCAAGATTCAACAGATATTGATGATGAAATAGAAACAGATGATACTGGTAGTACTAGTGGTAAAGCACCGTCACCAACCACAAATCCACTTCTTCAAGAACAATCCAATTGCGAAGAATTAAGGCACGTTGTTTGTCATCTTGAAACAAAGGATCTTTGGGACAAGTTCAATGAACTTGGCACGGAGATGATTATCACAAAAACTGGAAGGTACTACATAAGAAATAATTAATTATACCTTGCCATAAACCCACATATCCCTCATGCTTCAATACAATCAATAACAATTCCAACAATAGCCATATTCCACTGTATCTTGTCGTTGTAAGCAATCGATTGAGTCATTGTCATTGTCATCATCAAATTACTTCAGCCCTTTCGCTCCGTCAGTATATATCCGCAATCGCAATCTCCCTTTGTCTCACTTCGAGCGTGTACAATACGCCGCATGTACGACACTACATCAATGTCTCTACTCGCCGCGTCAACGTCACCAAGCGGCAACTCATTCTCATTAACGGCCGTGAAATCCCCTACACTAACCTACGTTCAATTCACCTACATCACTATGTTCATGGACGAAAGGGGTTGTGCAGTAGCACGAGAATGAGAAACACAGTGAAAGACAAGGGAGCATCAGAGAGAAAGTCGCCATGCGCGACAATAAATTCAATCAGGACAGTATGGATCGTGCCAATCCAACACCCAAGAGAATCGAAATAGTTTTGATATATCAGTACAGTCTACTAGCATTTATATAATAGAGTTCACTCTCACAATTGCTTTTAGATTACCTATATATAAATGTATATTGTGTGAGCTATATTGTATTAATTCACTAAAATTAATAACACAAATTAGCTAACTAAAAATGACAATAATTTAGATAAATTCTCTGTGTACAAAGAAAGTCGTAAATTTAATTTTATAGGTAGGTGAATTTCTACAAAATATTTTTCGTATAAAAAATTTAATAAAGTTTATATTAATTCTTATAATTAATTATAATTATGGCGCCGAACAGTTTTATTACATAAAAAAATTCAATATTGTTGGGGAGCAAACAAATTAATTGAAAAAACATCGCGAATGAAATAAGTGACGAGTAGCGCGTACAAAAATAATAAAAAAAATATATATATATACATATATATATTTGGAATAAAGGTCGCAGAGAACGCGCATCTAATTGTCCGCCACGTCGCTTAGCCTCAGATCTCATCAACTCCCTTGAGAGGGGTTGTTTTACTTCACCCACTTGGGCGCTTACTCGTCCGTCAGTAATTAGATCTATATATACATACATACATGCACGTTGAGACACTCTGGTCCACTCCCTTCACCCTACAACTTACATCCCCATCTTAAATGCCATCTCCTTCTTCTTCGTCTTTTGTTCCCTCCTTTATATAACATATATATATATAAAACATCCCTCTTTTTCCTTAACCTTTCGCTCATCGACCAATCTCTGCAGGAAATTTCTTGGGGCGGTTCCACTGATAATTCGATGGGCGGATGTACCTTTTGCTATCAATATAAAACGATGACAACTATGGAGAAGATTTATCTCGCAAATGCTTGAAAATGAAAATAAGACAAAAAACAAAACGCCATTATATGGTGAAATTATTTTCAGACTACACTCCTTTCAGTATTGTGTATAAATAAGTTGGTCGGCGTTAAATTCATTAACAAAAGACAGTTTGATAAATAATAAACATTATTCACGCGTGATGCAAGCACCTTGGGATGAATGCATATATGTATATCAACCCTAAGTCCATGACAAGGACCGAGATAGAAGACGAAGAAGATAAGATCGGCGGGTGTCCCCCGCGTTTTAGTGGTTAATCAGCAGGGGGCTCGCCACGGTATTAATGTTATATACCTCTTGGAAGCAAAACATTCACGCTATATACAATGCTCATGGCAAAATGCGGTTGTGAGCTGACTATATACATATATACATATAGAACACCCGGGAGAATATAAGCCGAAAACGCGCGCGCGAGCGAGAATTGACCGAGTGGTCGTGCGGTATATAACAGCAACCGCTGTATTGGTTATCCAACCTTTCTTCAGGTAGTATCAATATACATGTGAGGTATACATATATATATATATATATATATATAAACATGTATATAGGTGTGGCTGTCACTTGATGGGCCAGTACACACGTGCACAGTTTGTCGCTCGCTGTTTATTCGTGCCACTGAATAAGAGGTTACAATTGTCTCAGCAACTTCAAATTGATTCTTATCTTAGCACACTACATATATAAATTAATGTCAATTGATATAATGTATTTTTCATTTTAGAATTCTCATATCTATTTAAATGTTTATACCACCATACAATTTAATTGTATTGATAAAAAATTTTGCGACAGAATTTGATTATCTTTTTCGCTTAATTTTTATTGCAGGAGGATGTTTCCAACTTGTCGAGTGTCATTCAATGGCTTAAGACCTGACGGTCGTTATTCCGTATTGATGGACATTGTGCCAGTAGACAAGAAGAGATATCGATACGCTTACCACAGGAGTTCATGGTTAGTGGCAGGTAAAGCTGATCCACCAGCGCCACCAAGACTTTATGTTCATCCGGATTCACCATTTACTGGTGAACAACTGCGTAAGCAGATTGTTTCGTTTGAAAAGGTTAAGCTTACCAACAATGAAATGGATCGACATGGGCATGTAAGTTAATCTCTATGTATTTATTTGTGTTTCTCCACTTTAACTGCAATATTCTAAAACACATTTATTTCTCTATTGATAATCTTCTTTAAAGTCGTAAAACCCCCAGTGATATTTGCACTGGATTTTTCTCATTTCCACTATTTCACTTGCGCTGTTCCATTTACTACATTAATAGCTGTTTCTCGTATGGCTCCCTCCATTTGAAAATGATTTCTATGTGGTATTTCGCCCGACGCACTTGAAACTCTCAGACTAACGTGTGTTAATCAGTGATGATGCGCCGTCATTTACCATTCGTCTATAGAAAATATGCATGTCGCTGTCTTGTCTTGATGAAGGACGACATAGACACGGGTCCGAGTATACATATACCATTATTATATTTTGATTGACTGACGTTTATTGATCAGATCACTGATGATGACCAAAATTTATTTCGGTTTGGTAGGTTTCTTGAAGATGAAAAAAAATAGTAATGAATATTCATGAAGTAATAATATCGTTGAATATTATGGAACACACGAATATCAACAATGTTTCATCGATATTTAAATTAAATAATTATATTGGACATAATAATGAATACATCTTAGCTGTTTTATGTTCGCACATTAACCATTTTGTACAATAATTCATGTCAATATTTGCATTTCTATGTATTATAGACAATAAAATTCAACAATAAATTATTCCACGACTAAATAAATAGTCCCAACAAATGTTTTATAAATAGAATGAATTTTCTTTCATTGAATACAACGAGAATGTGAAAATATTGGTTAGCTGTTTGGTTATTTGTAAATTCGTAAACAAAAAAAAAAATATAGAATGAAAAGAAAGAAAATATTCCTTCATGCTGGGATGTAAAGCGAAACGATGTTTGATTTGGCCAACGTTTTCTTCTCTTCATTTATATGGAGAACAGACGTTATTGCTCGAACTGTGTATAAAGAAGGGGGATCGAGTTGGTAGGACGGAGAAAAATACGGAGAGCAAAAGAAAGAGAAAGCGAAAATTCAAAATAGGGGGGCATTATTTGTCGAATGTTTTTCTTTCCCTGATGGTGCTTTTGGTTTTTGGAGAACTCATAAATTTGTTTTAACATTTTCGATATTTTACAGCTGGTCCTGAACTCAATGCACAAGTACCAACCGCGTATCCACCTGGTGAAAAGACCGGACTCAGGCGCCAAGGATCCAATTGAGGATCTTGATCGCGAGCCACACAAGACCTTCGTATTCCCGGAGGCCATTTTCACCGCCGTCACCGCCTATCAGAATCAACTCGTAAGTTTTATTTATACTCCCACCTTCATTCTCCTCTGTCTCTCCTCACCGTCGCTGCCGCTTTCAACTTACATTTCAGCTACTGTTGTCCCGCATTTGTTTTTCTTTTCTTTCTTCTGCTATTCATCTTTTCAGTTGCCTCATTCAAACTTGTATTATACTCTTGATATGTATTAAGCTTTTATTTTATTTATTATCTATTTTTTTCATCACGATGAAACAAGTCCTACCTTCAACGTTCCTCGGATTCGTTGTTCTTTCTTGTTTATTTATTTTTATTTCCATCGTTTTTAGTACGACTTTCAACCTTCATCGAGAGAGAGAAAGAGAAATGAGAATGGAGGAATTAATTCGCCTCGGTCACTCCAACTGAGTCGCGTGCAGACGTTGACGAAAGAGTTATATGTGCTCCTGCTTGAATTTTTATTAAACATATATTTTTCTCATCTGTCTAATATACTTTTTTTTTTCTTCTTTTCATCTTTCCGTCTACTCAACATATTTCAAATTGAATACTTTTATTTTTATTTATTGATAATCCTGGAATGCAAACCATTAATTCATCACGGATTTATTTTTTGAATACATTTTGTTCTGACATCAGATAAAATACATTTGAATATATATACCACATATTATGCATGAGGTATAGAAAAATATACGTGAGAAATAATTGAAGGGTGGTATATTCCATACAAGCATATTAAAAATAATTTCTCCACACATTATGAAACAATTTTTTATATTCTATATTTCGTTATTTTTATTCATTCATATATTTTTTTTTTCATTTCTCATTCATAACATGCCTTATTGCCTTATTTTCCCACTCAACTAAAGTACTCAGACACAGGCAGGCTACACCATATTACCATATTTCAGTATGGTCGGTTTAGAATATGGTAGTTGCGGCCTCGTCATCTTGTGTGGTCCCTCTAATATACTCACTGCCACCCGATGTCGCATTCTTAGAGCGTCGGGACGCTCCTCACAATCTTCATCGTGTACCACTGCACCATATAAATCCAATGGAATGTAACTGAGAATTCACGAGTGCAAACCAAAAAGAGAATGACAGAAATGACAATGTAATCTCTAAATAAATACAAATAGAATTACAAAGTATTTCAATTAATTAATGAGAGTTATCAAGGGGTAGAGAATGAAAATATTAATGTAAATACGCGATGAGAAAATGTTAACATATATACATAATATATAAATGGAGAAACGGGTGGTCCGTATATATATTAAGATAATACTTCCTCTTTCATACGTTCGACACGACGTGTGTCACCTCGACAGTGTCTATATGACGACAACGGTCGCGCGACCGTTGCTGCTACTGCTGCTGCTGCTGCTGCTACTGTTACTACGTTGATGATGATGATGAGGTGCGAAGCGATGCCTCGGCAATTACCCAACATTTCTCTGGCATTGCCTCGGCCGTACCGCGACCATATAACACTCTTTCTCACTTTCACCATCACTTTTCACGTCACGTCAACTCGCACCACACACTCCTCATAGTCATTATCATTATATTGCTGGCTCTTTTGCAGCTGATAGACTCGATTTCGTTTTTATTTTCACCGTCTTTCCTGTTTCTCCATATGAAAACCTCTTAACACACTTGGCCTCTATAAAATAACGAATAAAAAATGAACGATGAAACAAATAATTACATCATGATATTAAATACCTAGTTTTTTTTTTTGATAACTATCATTAAATTAATATATAGAAAATGAAAAAGAAAAAATGGCCTTTTGACATTGAACTATATTGCCATCAATGGCAATTTGTGCATGTCGTCATTTTCTCTCCATCTCCATTCGTCATATTATATTACTCTCTTCAGCGAGTGAAACGAACGGAGAGTGCGGCCGCGCGCGGGTCGTTTAACTGGATTTCTTTTTTTTTCTTTTCTTTTTTGTTTTTTGTTGTTGTGCCGCTTGCCACTTCCCGTATAACATCGGGTCAGAGTGAAAGAAGTAGGGAGTATGTATGGGTTGCCAAGGGTGAGTGTGGAAAAAAAGGGAAGAGCAAAAAAAACCGGAAAAAAGAAATAAAATAACGAAGAAGAAACTAAAGAGTGAGAAAAAACTGAGCAATACATATGCATACTATATACATAAATATATATATATATATATATATGTATCGTTGCAGTCGGTTTTTGCTTCCCTCGTTCTTCCGTAGACACACGACGACAACGACATTGGCACACACTCTTTCATATAACGACCTATAGCGACGATGACGACGACAACGACGACGACCGACTCGATCTATCTTTCTCACTCGCGCCACGTCATAATTCATAACTTAACTGCTCTCTCTTCTCCAACCAATGCCATTCTCGTCGACCATCTCTCGCTCTTCTTCTCCCTCGTCTTTCTTTTATTAGTTCTTTTCACGAGCCCTATGCTCTTTCTTATCGTTCACCGATGTCGCACATACTCGTTGGTTGCCGCTTTCTTCATCGTCTATATATACTGCGCCGTTAGCCCATTATCCCCGTGCAAAACTCGTCTCTTTTTCTTTCTCCTCATTTCTCTTCTATATATTGTATTTATGTATATACCGGGTCACTCTGCCTTTATACCGCACGCAGGCGATCATTCTCCACGGCAAATCAACATGGCAATAATATGAGCATAAGAACATGACACAGAAATTCACATCACTTTTCATACACCACACACTGTTTCGCTGAAACACTTTGCAAACAAAAAATATGAAGAGTACAAAAGTAATGAAGTGCTAAAACTTATTCTTAATGTTAATTAACCGAAAAAAAAAGTGACGAATAATTGATATCTATCGAAAAGAAAGAAAAAAATTAAAGAGATATAAAATATATTTATATATGTCCAAATTGAAAAGAATTTATTGCACTTTTTTTTTCTACTTTTTTTTTTTCTATAATAATAATCGTACAGAGATGTAGCCTCATACAGAAAAAAAAATTTTTTTTTTCTCTTTATCGTTCATATCAACATGTGTGCATGCACAAGTGCGCATACACTCGTTAATCCTCAAATCGCCATCGAAAATAGATTCACTCGTGTGGCATCTTAACTCGTCGCTGAAATAATCCTACGTTCAGTCGAATAACCCAACAGTTGAAACGCAGTTGACGGACAAATAGACAGAAGAAGAGGAGTGAGCGAGAGAGAACAAGATCAGCAAGCAAGAGAAAGCTTGAGTAAACATTTAGACTTAATCTTATACTTATAATCCATCTCTTCTTCTCACTCTTCCTCTTTGTTTTTCTTTCGCCATTCTTCCATTCAACCCAAAGACATAGTAGCAATTGTAGATTTATACTTCTATAAATGAAACATTTCATTCTGCTTTAAATGAGAATACCGCAGGACATCTGCTCTTTTATAATTTTATTTGGGATTAAAAAACTAGATATTATACCTTTGTTGTGTGAGCGATGATGGAATTACATTATGTCAATGATATATTGAGCTTTGTAATGGTCTATACCTTCGTTCGCTGTCACTGAATGTAGGAGTGCAACATAAGGAATGTATAGGTATACGCAGCCACATCACACACATACAAAATATAACATGGCGCGTACACCGGTGCGTGTTGGCGCACTTGAAAAGGGGACTTATAAAGAAGGAGCCGAAGGTTTTAGTGGCTGCAGGCGTTGGCGGTCGCGCGAGAGAAAAACATAAATAATCGCGTTCAAATGAGACAGCGACTGGTACTTTGAGCCACACAAGTTGGCTACCCCGTTGCTTGTTCACTACATATATAATATTGACGAATAAATATACACACACAATACAAAAAGTCTCTTTCTCATTTTGCATAAAAATATACTGTCGCTTTACCACCCTTGAATAATATCATGCGTATATACAAAAAAATTCCATTGAAATTCGACAGTTAATTGTACTGTAACTATTCCATTCACAAATAAGCTGTATATATTTTTATTTGAAAATCACTTGAAATTCAAACTGAAAAAATAAATAAATAAATAAATTAGTTTGTGTTAAGTGGCAGCTTCATTGGCATTGACCCACCCTCCGGTATCGTCTTTCAACAAATCCTACGGCCACCGTGACGGTGCTTCGTGTGTCGTCGGCGTTTGTGCATCTTTAAATTCTAAAACAACCACGTTGTAGTCTTCATCTTGTTTCATCTACATTATATATGTGCGCACTCGTTGCAAGTCGACTTCACTCAATGAACGTGTCTCTATTCAATTTATTTTTAGTCACAACCAAAGTACACTGTTCTCTCTCATTATTTGAAACTTCTCACTGTCTTATTATTCGCTGATGGTATATTACAATGCGCTGAGAATGCATCCAACTCAATTAACTCCATTTCATTGTCTGCATTACTCCGTAAAAATGAATATATATATATATATTTATTATAATAAATTAAGAATACATACTACATTCATCCAAGTGAATAAATGGAAGAAGATACAATGTAATTACTCAAAATAATTATGTACCTTCATAGGATATTAATTTTAAATGATGAATAATTACAAATGAAAGTGAACTTCAATGTATACTTGCATATATAAGTAATAAAATAGATTGAATATAGCAATTTTTTCGACATTGCATCTGCATTCCATATTGTCATTTCATCTATATGTGTATGATACATTCATCGTTGTCTCATCATCCCTAATAACAATATCTTTATAAAGGTATTCTCTTGCTACGATGATGGTGTCGTAAATTGCAACCGGGAAGTGGGCCAAATATGCATATACATGTTGACCCCAGTGTCAACGAAGCCGTAAACTTTACCAACATTGCTGACGCGAACGGGCGAAAGCACTTTATAACGATATTTCTTTTTGAATAACTATATCTTTCCTTCTCATTTTCATTTCTGACGTTGAACATGGTTGGTGCCCGTAAATTCACATGTATATATCATATAAATACCTTCCCTTTTTTCTTTTTCACTTCATCTCTGTCTATCTTTCTACATTTAAGTCCTTCTCACACACCCAAGACGCAATCATCAAAGACAAGATATTTAGTTTGAGTAAATATCGTCAACTGTTGGCGGTCTAAGATCCCAAAACACAAGTCTCTTCATCTTTCCCTCCGTCATCATCGTCGTTGTCGTTGTCGTCGTGGTTTCGCTCCATCGTCTGGTCGCGCGGGCGACATTCGATCGTAAACTCTATGTCCTCTTGCCGCAACGACTACTGCTACTACGTCATTTATGTTGTCGAGGTGGCATGTGAGTCGTGTTCACCACCCATTTATGTGCGCAATGAGGGTGTGAGCACGCGGCAAAGAAAGAGATACAGTCATAGGACAGTATATATATACATATATATATATATTATCGCAGCAAAGAAGGGAAGTGAACCAGATGTTTGGCTAATGATGTCAGCGGAATCGTAACTAAAACCGAGCTACGGGGGCGGCTCAATCCGGCTCAGCCGCTTCGATATGCGAGCGACTTTTGAAGGAAAGAGTCTTATTACCCAGACGCATATAAGGGTCCAATATATATATACATATATATATATATATATATATATATATATATATATATATGCACGTGCTAGTGCGACGTGTTGCCTGCACGCAGCGAAATCAAGAGGGTAATTGGACCACCCGCACTTCACGCTCTCACTTCTCACTTCCTCATCATCTTTCTCTTCCTTCCGTGATGGCTGCTAAAGAGCAAAAAGACAAAAAAATATAAAGGAAAAATGAGAGATATATAGGGGGTTTTAAATGGTGGTTCATTTTACTGGACAAATAATCGCGGAACGTAGTAAAGGGCGATTGTCGTTTTGGGGATAGAGTAGAAAATGTCTTTAACATGACGCCTCGCACGCTTGGTGTGGTCCATATGTATGTACATATATACAAATATGTATAAAATGAAGAAGAAAATTTTGTTACAACGATCCAAAGGTTTTTCAAGTGGCTGTCAAAGAGACATGTGCCATCATGCGTATTATTATTCCGTTGCCGCTACGGCTCTATTATTGCTATTATATAGGAAATAGAAAATGAAAAAAATAAATGAATGTAAAGGAATTATATGAAGTGGAATTTAATATGTTAAATTACAAGAAAATAATGAAAGCACTGATTAATAGATATAAATATCGTTCTTTTAATTTTTCTATGTTATCGCGCATTTTCTTTCCATAATAAAATTAATTAATACAATGCAATGTGCATAAACGGGAGCATACACGTTTTTCAATTGAGTGATAATTTTTTCGGGCAAAACTATAATACGCTATTTTATCACATTAAACTTTCGTCAATTTTTCTTTTGGGTATCACGCCCACACTTGGATATAGCTTTCTTTCTACCTACCTACCGACACGCATATATGCTTTTGCTACTAGTGAGCCGGTTTGACGCAAGGCCACCTGTACATCAGCGCGAGGTGCACGCGTTGGGTGGTCACGAGGGGTAACGTGAAACACAGCGCACATGAGGCCCTCCCCTCCCTCCCGCCCGCGTCGACGTTAGGGAAAGACTCAGGGTAAGTTTGTGCATACACACACTTGAGGAAGGGCGAGTGGGATAGAAAGACACGACGACATGGCCAATCTTATATGAATGTATGCATATGCATATTTGTGTGTGTGTGTGTGTTCATAGTATATGGCTGCTCAGGATTCAATATATATATATATATATATTGTACATGTATATCTAAGAGAAGCTTGAATATCGTGAAGGGAATATTGGCTGTAGTATAACTCGACACCACTCGCGGCAACATCGACACACACATATACATATGCGCGCTAAAATTCACACATGCATACATATGTGCATTACTTGATATATATATATATATGTTAGAAGTAACGAGATGAGAACTGGTATAAGCCTTTAGCAAGGTCTCGGTTTGTGTACAAAAATTGCTATATACGAGTATATTCAATGAGTAACTTCATCCACATCAATGATGGAAAAAAAAAGTATATTACTATTCTGAATTGATAATGCTAATTAACTTGTATACGTGAAATACATGTATACATATATATATATCAGTGAATTTCCTGCTTGGTACAGTGAATGTTCATACGTCTGATAGTTTATTCAATTCAGCATTTTAATTATAATTCACCGTTAATAATTACGAAAAAAGATATATACAATTGATGCAATTAAATTATATCTACTATACACGTTTGTAGCCAACTTCACATCCATTAACTGTAACAATATATTAAAGTCATCTCTTTCACATTTAATATGTATATATATATATATATATATATATATATATATATATAATTCGACCAATAATAAATGGTGTTGAGATTTAAAGCTTTCGTTTTGAATCCCAGAGATTTGTTGCACTCGGAAATAATTGAAACGATCGTCATGCAATCACAATTCTTCCCCTAGACACTAAATATATATCACAGAGGAGAGATCTTCTCATTCTCATTTGGACCCAGTGATTTTGTTTTGTCGCTCTCCCCCATCGCCTTCTAATTTTACGAGCCGTTGACTTCCGATCGATTTTATGGGGGATAGGAATATACAGTGAGTTGAGAAAAAAAACGGCACAAATCTCTATTAGTCTCTATGTGTATGTGTGTAGGTGGTTAGATAGAGCAGACTGCTCTGTATGAGGCGTTGGCTCGTCGTTTTTAGTGATACGGATCGTTGACGCTGTCGCGACGCCACCGGTCGACACAATCCCGGGACGAATTGCCATTTGACGCGCTACCCGACGATAACGAGGGCCATCGAAAGCTAAAGAATGAGATAGAAAAGGCACAATCATAGTGAGTGAGAGAGAAAAAGAAAAATAAAACATAGCGAGAGAATATATACTGTATGGTCTATAAACCATAGACGCACAAATGTTTTTGTTGCTGGTTCAATTTCACTTCTCTCTTTATACCATATCTACTTTTATTCTGTATTTTTTGTATTTTATTTTTTATTTATTCTTTATTTCCACATCCCCCTAAATATTGACTGCATGTATATATTTATATTTATATACATGTGTATATGTATTGGAGATTGCGAATGTCATATACGTTTTAGTGTCAATCAATTGTGTCTTTATCTCTGCTTTCAGATAACGAAACTGAAGATCGACAGTAATCCCTTTGCCAAGGGCTTCCGCGACTCTTCACGTCTCACGGATTTCGAGAGGTGAGTCTCAAGTCTCATTACTGTTACTGATGAAACAAAAGTCAACTTGCAGAATGAGATGTGGAATAACTGAGTTCTCGATTCGTTCTTGTATCTCTGTTTTATTTATTTTTTTTTATTTTCATTCTCATTTACATTAAAATTGTTTTTACACTCTGCGAATTTTTCATAGCGTTTATTTCGTGTTCACATGAAATTGTCGTTAAATTGTCAATAAAAATATAGGTATAAAATAATTCACATCAAAATAAAAGTGAGAAAAACAAAAAACATAATCGAGCAGTTTCCCTTTCAGGGAGACGATGGAATCAATGTTGGCTGAACAACAAACCATGAGGTTTTCACATCGATTTCCATTTGAAATGGAACAACTTCAGGGTGGCGGAAGCAATTTGAGTCTCGAAGAGAAAGCATTGTGGGCGGCACGTTCACAAATTTTGTTGCGAGCTGCTGCAGCAGCGGCGGTAGGTCCATATGCCCAATTGGTTAATCCTGGTCTGGTGTATCCAGGCGCGTCAACAGCTGGTTCAAGCCATCAACAGCAGCAACAGCAGCAGCAGCAGCATCAACACCAACAAGCACAACAGCAACAGCAACAGCAACAACAACAACAACTTGGTCATTTATGGTGGGCATCATCACTTGGACCAACGCTTTTTGCCGCAGCGCATCATCATCAACAGCAACAACAACAACAATTGGCCGCTTCGAGCTCACAACAGAGTCCACCAGGTCCAGCGGCACCGAGACCAATTTATCCATCGGCATTAGCATTGGCACATCATCGTTTCTCACCGTATCCAACAATTCCTGGAAGAAAACCAACTGTACCATCAGCATCATCACCATCAGCGTCAAGACGTGCCACCCCATCACCCACTGAGAGTCTTTATCGTGAAGCACAAGATTTATCACCTTCGTAGTGGTTGATGCATTAATTTCGAACCATCGGAAAATTTTTCGTTGAAACTGTAATACATTTTATAAATTTATCTCCAAAGTTTATTCATTCACGATCTTGTACCAGTTCACTTTTCATTGAGATGAACATTACAGAAATTATTTCGTGTAAGAGTATTTATCATGTGATTTTAAATAGAGAATTAACAAAGTGAATGATGAACAAATGGACATTGTGAAATTTTACCGATAATCTTTTTGAATGAGACAAAAAAATTCAAGCTTTAGTATTGATTTTTTTTTTATTTAATATTTTGTCGTTGAGGACTTTATTTGACAGTTGGAGCAAAACTTTTATTCCTCTGTCTATCTGTAATATAAGCTGTATATTTCATATTAATTATTAATTATTATAAATATATATATATATTATTATATTGCGCATACTGTTATCGTTATTTATGTTTTTTCTTTTTTTTTTTTTT
>CAJUYH010000544.1:26400-63718 GCA_910591685.1 Galerucella tenella | reverse complement strand
AATACAGCTTATTTCCCTCGCATTATTATGTTTTTATTATCTAAAGTGCCCTTTGTACTCTAATAGTACTGGGCTCCAAAAATTATTTTCCTTAAGGATCCTAGTATTGACTTGCTACTGATGAATCGACAATCTTCTGTCTTCAATCCTTCAGAAACACTTTAGTTTCCATATTCCAATTCGTTGTATTCCTCATCAATAGACTCATGTGGCCCCCTCTTTGGAAGTTTGAGCAAACCAAGTACAAAGACATATCGGTTTCATTAAAATAGGTAAAATATTGGTATGAAATATTTTCGAGTTTGCTATAAATAGCTTAGTTTCAAAATAAAAAAGATGACCAGGTGATAAATGTTTGATAAATAATTTTCATATCAGTAGAATTATTTTATAGAGAATGTAAGAAACCAAAAATTGCAAAGAAGAAATAAAGTTGAGGACCAAGAAAAATAATGAAATGAATTTGTAGACTAGATTAAATGATGATTTTAAGTGCTGACAGATAAACAAAGTAATATATTACGTATATTAGAAATCAAAAATACTCGCAACACATGCTATCAGCAGTGTTCGACGTCACGACTGCATTTGCGTGTTTTTGAGAGAGGGTTGACAATGTTGACATTGGAAGAATTCCATTTGCCACAGATTTATTATAAATGCTGTTTGTGTGTATTTCAGAAACGGCTTGCACAATTTTTATAAATTTAGGTTCGAGAGGGTATTGCAATACAGTCGATCTCATAGTTAGTAGTATTTACGTTATTGCCAGATATTCTTTTTATCTTTAAAATGGATCAGCTTATATATTTTTTGTTTCTCTAGAGAATACTGAATATTATCATGTAATTCTCGATTTATATTTGACGTGAACCAAATCAACAAAATTATCCTTTTTAGCACAAGGGAAAAACAAGTAATAGAGTCCCTAGAGTCCTAAATTGTTCTGTGGGCTATTTTCACAATCCTCATCTCAACAAAGTCAAATAAGATAAACAGCCATTATTCTAAAAACATTATATGCGTTCGTTTACTCCAATTGAAGGTTCTCTAATTCTGGCAGTTATTTATTTTTCTTACAAATAAGTTCAAAAAAATCTATTAATCTAAACTTAGTATTAAAATGATATCAAATGATTATTTTTTATTATATTAAGGTTTTTCTATACTCAATAATATTTTCTAAATTTGGGCGAACCTACATAGTTAGCCCACCATCAAAAACGTTTGTATTTTTGTAATAAGGAGTCACAGGATATCTGTCATTCTTCTTTCATTTAAATTCCTTTCCGTATTGGTGTGATGTATCTGATAGCTATCTATATACAATGCTGATAGTGCTCTACTAGGCTGGTAGCTAAGTACGTCCAGCTAAATCCTGGGAAGGATAGATATTTTTCTTCACGTTAATTTTGTTTTTATATTGTTACGAACTCACTAATTCCGAAGCCGGTCCTGTCGCAAACGATGAATGCGACCTTTCTAGAAATGTTCTTTCGCAGGTAATATCCAGACTGTTCTGGAAATGTACCAGGCCATACAATGGTTTATCGCGAATGCTCTAGAGATTTGAAGGAGTATATATACGTGGATTTTCGAGTGAGTCAGTAGTTGTTCAGTATACAGTGAATCGGTAAACAGTTTCAGTATACAGTGAGTGAACAGAAGTGAATATAAATAGTGTTGAAGATAAATTAGGACAATTATTATACCGTGTGTAGATACATTAATAGACATTAAGTAGTGTGTATATAAATTAAGATTATTATAGTGTGTAAGTGTTTCTTTAATAAATCAATAGTAATTAGCCAAAGTGAGTGTATAATTTTATCCCACGTTTAAAAAAACAGTTTAAATAAATAAGAAAAACATTACATTGGTGTCAGGTGTGGGGTAATATAAATAAATAATTACGTAAAAATGGCTAAGAGACTATGTGACCTAAAAGTGACAGAACTAAAAGCAGAATTAGAAATTCGCGAGTTGGAAACGTCCGGAAAGAAGAGTGAATTAGTCGAAAGACTGAAAATAGCACTGGAAAGTGAAGACTTGGATCCAGAAACATTCCTATTCAATGACGAGTCCTCCACCCTAATCTCGTCAATTTCTGCTAACATTTCCTCTATGGAGGAGAAGATTTCTACCATGAAGAACGACATTTCTGCTAACATTTCCTCCATGGACGAGAAGATTTCTACCATGAAAAATGATATTTCCACTATGAAAGACGATATTTCTGCTGATATTTTGTCAATGAAAAAGGACATTGCCGCTGAAGTTGAAAATAAAATTTCCCCTCTGAAATCAAATATTGAGAAAATGGAGAGTGAGATCACAAAAATTGATGAGAAAATCCAGGAGTTAGAGAGGAAATTGGCAGACTCAAGAACACAAGACATGCCGGCAGATGAAAAGAAGATCGAGCAAATAAAACCCTGCAAGCCAGAAACACTCCCCAAGATAGAAGATATTGGCAGTTTTGCACGAGTCAAGGCCCCAACGTTCGACGGAAAGATGTCGTGGACCAACTATGTAAAACAATTTGAAGCAGTCGCTAGAGCGAATAATTGGTCAGTCATGGAGAAGGCAGTGAACTTGACCATCGCGCTTCGGGGAGATGCCTTGGATGTGCTTCAGACGATACCTCTTGAAAAAACGGATGACTTCGAGCAGCTGAAGAAGAGGTTGGACATACGATATGGTCACGAACATCTAGAACACTTGTACCAATCTCAGATGAAGAATCGAAGGCAGAGACGTGATGAAACCCTTCAGGAGTATGAAGTGGATATTGCCCGACTAGTCCGATTTGCTTATCCATCAGCACTAGAAAACATGATGGAATGTCTAGGCATCCAGGCCTTTATTGATGTCTTACGTGTCCCTGATATGCAGAGGACCCTTCGTTTAGCCCATCCCAAAACATTGGTCAATGCATTGACTGCTGCTCTTGAATATGAAGCAGCCACGAAATCGTCCGGATATAACAAAGGTAGGACCGTTCAAGGAGATGGTGACGAAGATAAATTTGACCAGTTAGTCAACTTGGTAAAAAGCATGGTAGAACGAAAGCCGAGGAAGATTAGATGCTGGAATTGTGGCGAGCTAGGACATGTACGCAGCTCGTGTAAGCGCCCTAGGACTCCAGCAAACCAAGAACTCCTACAAGCTGGTGTGAGTCGCCGTAAAGCCGACTCCCTGTCTAGACGACCATGCCAATCAGACTATTCCCACTGCAACAAGGTGGAATCTGAGGAAGTTGTAGTTTCAAGAACTACAGTAAGAACTGAAGAATGGTCACCCAGCAGGATTAGAGAAGATCAAGATAATGATCCACACCTAAAGATGATCCGGCAATGGAAGCAAGAAAACCGGCGACCTACCTGGCAAGAAGTGTCAAGATTTTCACCAACACTGAAGGCATATTGGGCTCAGAGGGACTCCCTTGTCCTGGAAGAAGGCCTGTTGAAACGAGTCCTTGAAAACGATGATGGTTCCGAAAATAGAAGGCAAATAGTTATCCCGAGATCGAGAGTAGCTGAGGTACTGAGAAAGTTACACGACAGTCCATCAGGAGGTCATCTGGGAGTGAAGAAAACCCTTCAGCGAGTCCGTGAAAGGTTTTATTGGAAGAACAGCTCCGACTATGTGAAGGACTGGTGTAAGAAGTGTACGAATTGTGCTACGAGTAATGGACCACATCGCAAGAGAAAGGCTCCCATAGAACAATACAATGTTGGAAGCCCATTCGAAAGGATTGCATTAGATATCGCAGGACCATTTCCGACGACAGAAAATGGTGGTAAATACATTCTGGTCGTGATGGATTATTTCACCAAATGGGTAGAAGTTTACGCGATTCCGAACCAAGAGGCCACAACAGTCGCGGATGTATTGGTAAGAGAATTCATTAGCCGATATGGAGTGCCCTTGGAAGTTCACAGCGATCAGGGAAGGAATTTCGAAAGCCATGTATTCCAGGAAATTTGTGATAAGCTGGGAATGAAGAAGACGAGCACAACGGCATTGCATCCACAGTCAGACGGAATGGTCGAAAGGATGAACAGGGCCATTGGAAAATACCTGTCCAAAGTAGTTTCCAGCCACCAGAAAGATTGGGACCAGTACCTTTCCCTATTTGCATTGGCGTATCGATCTGCCATCAATGAGTCCACATGTGAAACGCCTGCGAACATCCTATTTGGACGCGAAATAAGACTTCCTTGTGACCTGGAATTTGGTTGTCGTCCTGGAGAAGATCTAGCGGGAGAAGACTACGTGATCCAGTTGAGAAAAAGGATGGACGATGTACACGAATTGGTTCGAACGAATCTCTTGCCAGCGACAGAATGAAAAAACGGTACGACACGCAGGCTACAGAAGGCAGTTTCAAAGAAGGGGACAGAGTATGGTTACACAACCCAACGAGGAGAAAAGGCTTTTCTCCAAAACTACAAAAATCTTGGGAGGGTCCATACTTAATCAAGAAGAAGATCAACGACGTCATCTATCGCATAAGTAAGATCCCCAATGGAAAACCGAAAGTAGTCCACCAAAATCGACTAGCGCCATTTGAAGGAGATCATGACAAAGAAGAAGGAGTAAACCATATCCGGGAAGATCCTGACCCTGCCTTCGAAGAGTTTATGGGCGCATATGGAGGTACCGGTAAAGCTAGATTTGGAGTTACTACAGAGCAACGACAAGATTTGTTCACGCTCTCGGAAGACTATTCACTGGCACACAACATCACAGCCAATATAAAAAATGCACGAGGTTTAGCATTCGTCTTTCGAAAGAAGTTTGGACAATCAGAAAAACTTTCAGAACAGATTCCAACCCCTGGCAAGACACTGAAACTCAAACACAACTCACGACACATCTCGTAACAAAGGTCGAATTTGAGGATCGATCCACCTACCGGAATGTGTGGGAAGCGCTACGAAGTCTTCGAAACCACGTCCTGGAATCCAACGTGAAGAAACTAGCGATGCCTAAGATAGAGAGCAACCAGTTGAAATGGCGAGTCATTAGGAATATGGTGGAAGTGATCTTCGAAGATACCGATGTCCACATTTTAATTTGCAGCTATTCCCCACGTAATCAGTATCCGATGAAGACAGTACCCTGTTATTTCCATATGACCGGAAAGTGTAGGAATGGATCCAGTTGTCGATTTAAACATCCAGTCCCGGCTACACAAGAGTTCCAGGAGGAACTTACTATTAAGGAGGGGGCAATGTTACGAACTCACTAATTCCGAAGCCGGTCCTGTCGCAAACGATGAATGCGACCTTTCTAGAAATGTTCTTTCGCAGGTAATATCCAGACTGTTCTGGAAATGTACCAGGCCATACAATGGTTTATCGCGAATGTTCTAAAGATTTGAAGGAGTATATATACGTGGATTTTCGAGTGAGTCAGTAGTTGTTCAGTATACAGTGAATCGGTAAACAGTTTCAGTATACAGTGAGTGAACAGAAGTGAATATAAATAGTGTTGAAGATAAATTAGGACAATTATTATACCGTGTGTAGATACATTAATAGACATTAAGTAGTGTGTATATAAATTAAGATTATTATAGTGTGTAAGTGTTTCTTTAATAAATCAATAGTAATTAGCCATAGTGAGTGTATAATTTTATCCCACGTTTGAAAAAACAGTTTAAATAAATAAGAAAAACATTACAATATGAAACTAAAATCGCCCGACACTGGCTATAATACTTTTCTGCTTTAAAACAGTTATACCGTTTGCGAATATGAACATCTTTCTCTGTTGTGACCGCAGTGAGTTGTCTTTAGTGTTTCAGGAGTGGATATATACTGCGTAACACTTTTTTTTATTACCGCTTGTTGTACAATATTTATAACTTGCCTCTGTTGTATCTGTAATCAAAAATTAGCTTTGATTCTTTGTACAATATAGAACTGCTTACTTCTAAATTTTAAACCTTTAGTATTTAGGAGTAATAAGTTGTTACGGACAGCACTGGGTATAGAAAAGTATTCTTTAGTTATTACTGAGGATCGCTTAGATATTCTTGATGTCATAAATGTTATATTAAAAGTACCTCTTTTCTTCGTGTAATAGATCTTACCTGAGAGTGCATAGACACCAGAGTGCAGCGGTAGCAAGTCCACCAAGTCAGTCGCGATCGCGACCACATCCCCGGGCCCCTATGCGTCCCTTTCCATGACGATGACCATCATCAAGCTTTACTTCAAAGTACCCAACAAACCGACTAGCATTGGTAGTCGAATGGAGGGAGTCTACCTGTTGTGTCGAATGTGCACGAGTGCATCGGAGAAATTGGGTTCTCGCCGGACCGGTCCGACAATGGTACCATGTGGGTGACCATAAGATTGCGCGAACTGCATAACTCGAAAGGATGATTCTAGAGTACCAGCGACTGACAGCGCAAACTGCATTCTCGAAAAATGGGAACTTTATTTTGGTTCTTGTGAGAAACAATAACGGTTTAAAAGGACTCAACTCGTTCGATGGGTGTTTGTTGTGGTTGTGCTTTTGCAAGTGTGAATGAAAAAAAAATTGAAGCTTTTGATACAATATTGTCAAAAATTATGTTGCAGCTTATTTAATGATCGGCATGTCAAAGTGGCACGATGATTGTCTCGGTCATGGGGGGAAATCTGCTATTTGCGCGCATCAGCAACACCCCAATGAAGATATCTATAAAAGGTAGGTAAGTTTTATTTATAAAACTCGTTTTCTTCATGTGATAGTTAACCAAGTAGTTAACGTTCTTATTACCCACAACTTTCAGTTTCATAGGCGTTCAAAAATACAATTAAACATAACTTAATAATAAATTATACTTCAAAATATGTATAACTATATTACTTTGAGTGTATTTTTGGGGAAAACATTTTCAAATGATTTGATATTTATGTTTATCTATTATTTACTTATATTATTACCTTCCCCTTCTTGAAAAAATACCAAATAATTTGTATTCTACATGATGCTTTTGCCATGGAAGCTTTTGTATGGAATATATTGGCATGGGATATTAATCATCGGGATGTATTACAAAGATGTTTGAATACATTATTAATTATATAGTATTAGGTATATGCATATATTGTTTTTGTTTTTCCCAATTAAGTACCACTGGAAAAGCCAAGTGGCCAATCATACAGTCTAATAATTTTTTAACACATTTCAAAATATTTTTATAAATAATTGACATTTTTTCTGAATAGTAATTTTTTCATAATTTATTGATTATAAGTTTATTAGTACTAGTCCAAAAAAGAGAAATGCTATACGTTTTATATTCAATTTATTTTTGGAATTAGATAGTTGAGGATGTGTTCTGTAAATATAGTAGAATTTTATTTTATGTGTTGTTTCATAAATTTTAGTGACAGCTTAAAATGAAAAAAAACCTTTTTTCCAGTTATGGCAGTCTGATAGTAGTAAATTATACCGTGAAAAGATACATCAAATTAAAATTGATTACTTTTATTCTTTTTTTTAAGAAAATTATTTGTGCTGTATTATTTTATCGCGAAATAAAAAGTTGCGAACATTTTTATTTCTAAATCGGTTTGAACTGTCAAGAACATAAATAACTATTACCTTAAACCTTGTGTTTCAAAAATTTAGGCGTAATTTCACCATAGTCAGCTGCATCTGTTGCACAGGGTGTCAATCTTTCTACATTCAACTAACATTAATTTTGTTTTGTTTGTTGGTTAGGATATGTAGGTACAACTTAGAACAGTTTTTGGTATTTTTGCATCCAATTTTAAAATCCACAGAGCTAATGCTCTCCTTATAAGGATGTATTCGTTTGCTTAAATAAATATAAACTGATGTTTCTGATGAAACACAACACCGCTATACAATTAATCGCTAAATTTTACAGAAATATCACTGGCTACACAGAACGTAAGATTGAACTGACAAGTAATAATTTATAAAAGAACATTGTTGAATTTAATGAATCTTAAAGAGAAAAATATATGATATGTTAGCGCTCTTGTATTATACCTACCGTAAAATTAAAATTTTACATAGGAACGAATGATATCTTTAAAATTCGAAGCCATTCACAAACGATTAAAAATTATACTGAAACTATAGGAAATATTAATAATCGTAGATCTCATATCAATCAAAATAGCGCCTTCTTAATTAATTTATAACGTCACCAGTCAAATATATTTTGTGAATGTTGATCTTAACTTCGTGAGTATAGTCTATTAATTTCTCAAGACAGATTTAAACTTGTTTACCTATTTCCAACATTTAAAAGTCTCTTCCAGATCATACAAAGGTTTCCTTCAAATAGGGCAAAAGAAACTATACATCATTTAAAAACCAGGAGGAGTGATTTGAATTTAAGTTGGCAATTCTGTAGACCTCTGATTGGTCAGATTCAGCCCAGTTTCACACAACACTTTTTAATATTGACATCAGCTGATAGTTTTCATTTTTGATAGTTCTGACAGATAAATATTGGATGAAAAACCAAAAGTATTCTCAAGCAGTGGGTACATTATTACTTTTCCTTTTTTTTAAAGTAGTGAAGTCGGTTTAGCAAGTATTAAGGGAATACTGAAGTAGAGGAACATTATATAGTGCAGAAAATATCGGTGGAATACCAGGACTTTTGAAAAATTGTGATGAGTGAATAAAAAATGTCGTTAAAAGAACAAAAATGTTATCTGTGCTGGACAAAATTTTGTAAGCTTCAAAGAAACGTTCAGACTTTCTTGAAACAAATTAAATTTATCTGCGTCACCTTTTGACGAGTCAAATGTAGGTACTATTTATTTGTTATATACATATTTGGGAAGAAATCGTCAAAGTTCCTCGGAAGAACATGCCATGGAAGATATAAAACAATATAGAAAATAATGGGTTTGGTAGAAAATACATTATTGGTTTTTGAAGTTAAAAAGAAGGAAGAAGGTATCTCAGAAGTATTTGAAAAGTGGTTTATTACACCCGGCAACATAAAGATAACTGTTGGAAATGTTTAAATTAATACTGCATATTGCTCTACAATGCTATTAATTTTGTAGTATTTTGATTGCCAGAACATATTATCAATTGTCATATTCTTTTCAATTTTATTGTAATAAATATAATTAAAGTAACTTGACTATCTGTAACTCTCCACCATCAACAATGACCATAATTTGTTTGTTGTCGATGTGAATCTGAATCTTCTTATGTTTGAATAAGAAACGAAACAAGAAAAAGTCTTACCTTTTGTGTAATGCGTAGGTACATCTCAAAAATATACTGCAGATCAGAGCAGAAATCGACTTATGACTAATATCTTTGCTATCAAGGCATATTTAATATATTTGGAACACGACTGTTAACTACGTTTTCGGAACACACCCTTTAGTAACTAATCTGGTAACTTCTAGTGGTGTGAGTGAGGCTTTTCAAATTACTCCTCCTGGTTTTTAAATGAACTATATCTGAGATCAGATGAACTTCAAAGCAAGGGTGTACTGGAATTAGATATTCTCAAGGCAAGCCAAGGGCAGGCTTCACACACACCCGGTTGCCGTTTACACGGAACCGTTTACACGGTTAAAGGATGTACCAGGGCCGCGCCGCCCATGTGTGCGAAGTGTGCGGCGCACACAGGCGCCAATGCAAAAGGGGTGCCGTTATCGAAATTATTTTTTTTACACTTACACAACAAATTATTATATTTCTTTGTAGTGGTGTATCGATAAGTAAATAGGTAGAAATTCCTCGTAAACAACAAAACAATATTGTCCTTATTGTACAAGTGTCCCAAGATAATATTCACGTTGGTGGTTTAATTTTACGCTTTGGGCTTTAGTTTGTAATAATTACGAGCTCAGCGTTAAAATCAAAAGAGCCGCCATGAGCTTGTTTGAATGAATTTATAAACGCAACCCGACTTTGAAACGAGAAAGCCAAAACAATAATTGATTGAACAGTAATTCAATCGAAAGTGTATGCAAGGTACTAAAAACAATAAATAGTTTGTGTGTTACTGATTCTTTTAACGAGTTTTCACGATGAGTGTTAGTCATCAAGATTTAAAAAAAAGTAATAATCTGGTTACCAGAATTTAATAAGGAGAAGAAAACAAGAAGAAGAATGTGATAGAAATACAACTGAAATAAGTAAATATTTAACGACTCTACCATTCACTTCCAAAGAATCATTAGAGACAGAAACCAGTCATTTTATTGTTGAAGGTGTTGTAGAATCTGATTCAAAAAACGTTTGCATTAACAAATTTAACAACAATATCCATCTATCCATCGAGGAGGCCATATTAGACCATATAGACATATACGAAACTATTGATTATTTTGCTTTTCATAAAGCTAGAAGAGTGGAAATAATATAATAATTTTTTTTCTCTTATTTTTTTGGGAATCAAACCACAATAATATTTTTATATTTTTTATTTCGACGTTTTGGTAGCGTTCCAGCTACCGTTGTCAAGATTAATTAGTACCTAATTAAATAATTTTTTCGTTCTATCAGATAGGGACCAAAAATTATTTAATTTAATGTTGACAACGGTAGCTGGAACGCTACCGAAACGTCGAAATAATAAATATAAAACCATTATTGTGGTTTGATTCCCAAAAAATAAGAGAAAAAAGAATAAGTAATGCCACAAGGAACGTACAGAAGATAATATAATTTGAATATGTTCATTTATATTTTTACACATTTTAGACTTTGGTTGTCTTTTTTTTCATAGCATACGTAATAGCCCTGATTAGTCTCTATACTCAAGGGTAATAGTTAAAATTCGTATAAGATTATGTAGAACATCATAAATAAAGTATGTATTCTAAAAATTTTATTCGCGCTTAATTTTTCGAAGTAATTGGCGAGCGGGCTGGTCTATTCTATTCAGGAAAATATTATCTAATTATATAAAACTAGAGAGAATTTATGTCGGTCAAAGTTAACAAATAAGAATTAAAATTGAGTTGAAACATTAAGATTCGTGAAAAAAAAGGCGCTTCATAGGTTTCGCACACAGGCGCTGTGAGGGGTCGGCGCGGCCCTGGGATGTACATTTTAATGGAAGCTTTCACACTTACCATCACCATCCTTTAACCGTGTGAACGGTGCCGTGTAAACGGCAACCGGGTGTGTGTGAAGCCTGCCAAGGCCTTTATCAAAGAGCCTTCAAGAATGGAAATAGGAGTTTTGCTGAGTATGACCAGGGAAGAGACATATATCACCAAAATTCTTGAGTAAACAGTGACACTTGAAACGTAATCTTTTTAATCTACCAGTTCTGTGGTTATGTATTATTTTAGCCATTGAGCGGTGTTTGTTGTTTGGTATGTTGTATTTTTGATACCCGTGTTTAGTTTTTGTTTAAAATTGTATTGCTCATTTTTGTGACTATTTTATTATTTGCTTGTTCTTTATTTATTGTTTAATGTCTAGTACTTTTGTATATTTTTTCAATCTACAGCAGCTCAAGGACAGAAGTGCCAGCTTTGTATTTTTTATAAAGTACGAAACAAAACACACTTACCTTGTAGTCATAATTTTTTCTGTGACATCCTGTATTTAGAATAGAATCACAAACTTCAGATGATCAGAATT
The DNA here is from genome assembly GCA_910591685.1 of Galerucella tenella. Classification (NCBI taxonomy): domain Eukaryota; kingdom Metazoa; phylum Arthropoda; class Insecta; order Coleoptera; family Chrysomelidae; genus Galerucella; species Galerucella tenella. The sequence continues at coordinate 52,108 of CAJUYH010000544.1, read as the reverse complement.
AATTAGAAATTTGTGACAAAAAAGATGTCTTCTGTTAAAACGGTCTATTGTGCGATCTGATAATGTAGATGGACGACTACTCCCTTCACAAATCATCAACTTCCTAGAGAAGAAGGATTTAAAGGGGTAACATAACCTGGATAGAGGAAAAAGTCAGTTTTGTCGCAGTGCACCGCTCTGAACAGGCCATTCACAGAAAGCAAAGCAAATCAAACCATCAGTCAAAAACTGTTCGCTATTTTTTGTCCGGTTATCGGGTGTTGAATTTAATTAACGCAATATTGTTATCGTTTATCTTTTAATTTTCACCTGGCATACTCACTGTTGTATGAAATTTTCCCTTCTCTCATTGTCATAATGATGTTTTGGAGCATAATAGACTTGCCTTTCTACTTGGTTCTGTATTATTGATAATAATTGTATTATGTTCTGTTCGAAATACTGTTTTAAAGACAAATAATAATTGATCGATAGATTTATTAGACTAACTACTGGTATATTATTTTAGCTGTTCCTACTGTAAACACTATTACTTCTATGCACCTATTAAAAAGTGAGTTGGTTAAACTACTGTGGAATACAAATTTATTGGCATAAATCGTTATCTTATAACTTTTAGACCAGAGCTGGACATAAGCATATCCCACATTTGAATTTTCCATTTCACAAAAAGTAGCTGATACAGTTTTCAATATTATTTCTAATATATACGGATTTTAAAGTTATTAGTTAATCTTTTATAATGGGTATTAACTGGATTTGTTTTATACTTATTGGAAATGGAACTGTATGACTTTTTGTAAAACTATTAAACCTGAAAGATTGATAGACAGGTATCACATATTCCAAAATCGTTAAATGATAATTAACTTTAAAAAATTACTCTGTAGTTTTGGCCAGATTAGGAACAAAATTAATATCGGTAATGTTATATTTTTCAATTTGTTTTCGTAACTCATAATTTCTTACCCTGAAAGAACTTTGTCGTTTGATTAAGTATCTAACACGTATTAGTCACCTGAACAGACTAATAATTATTTATCAGCTGGCATTTGCATTTAAAATGATACACAACACTCCAAATGTTATTGCGTGGAATTGTAAAACATTTTACTTATACTAATGTAATCTGAAATAATGTTTTTTATAACGTAAATTATGGTATTAGCATTTTTGTATTATTTCGAATCAAATTATTCTGAATCCATCTCCGAAATTTCCTTGCACAAACTAAATATTTTTTTAAAGAAATAAAAATAATATTTATTTATTTATAATTTTAAAATGATTGATAGTAATGTAACGTATTTAATTTTAGGTTCATGACAGTGGGGCCAATGCGTTATGGAATGAGGGTCGGGGCAGTGTCACCACCCCCGCCTGGTATAGGACCGAGATATCGTTCTCATCAAAGCTGCTGGCCTACAACTCCTTGCGGCGACAGTGGCTGTGACAACATTCCCGTCTCCCGGATCCCTCTACTTACAACACCACCTATTAATAGCTTAGATATAATTAGTTGCGCAAATAGAATGAGGATAAACGAGGATGCTACGTCAAATAAACTGCTGGCTCAGCAGGCGTCAGTGACAGTGCGCGACCATGTACTTTATACGAATAAGTGTTTGTTAAAGACCCAATTGAAACGGTGTGCCCTAGTGCGGCCTCAAGTTTATACGAGATTTGCATCTTACGGAGAAATTACCGATAAGGACGATAACACACTGGACCGTCTTCCTAGATTCCGCTTCGGCGGAAATCGTTCTTCCGCCGCTGATAAAAGAAATAATGATCATAGATACAAAGAACTTAGTGACAGGTTGAAACGAGGGACTACACCAGTACCGCCGCCGAGAACAAGACATTCATCAAAAATTACTCCACCGTTATCACCTGCTTCAACAACTGATTTTCCTGATCAATTAGAAAGGCACGTACCGTTGCGAAGCGCTTCTTTTTCTCAAGTTGATTATTGTCCAGACGACAACAAATATATTAGACGACGGCCATCTACCACTCATCAGGAACTTGAAAATGAAAATTCCGTGAAAGAAGTGTCTACTTTACCGAGACCGAAAAGTGCATCACGTCCAACAACTCCAACTTCAGTTATCAAACAAGAATTGCCAGTATTTAATATAGACTGTACTTCTCAAGATATAAAAACTTTAAATATATTAACTGAAACGCCAAGAGTTCCGGAAGTTGAAGTTACACCTGGTTCTCCTGATAAACCTACGACGCGATTACAAGAAAATAATATACAAGATAAAAAGAGAGATAAATCGAGACGAAGAAAAGGAATTTACATATCTCAGTGGCCAAATACATATCAATCTACAGAAGATGTTATTCCACAATTTGTGCAAGATGGAGATTTTCCTTGTGCGGTTTCCACATCGAAATTTATACAAGAGTCTCTTGTAGAAATTTCTAAACTTAGTAACTCTGACGAAAAGAATAAGGAATTTCCTATTTGGAGTAGCCCTCAAGAAGAGCCGTTAAGTCCAGAAGAAAATAACATACCTCCTGAGTGGCCAACTCTACCCAGACCAAGATTTTTATCTCAATCTCCAGATGAAAAAGAGCCTTTAAAGTTAACGCCACGTAGTATTAATCTGTTTCGATCTGATTCGTTATCAGAAGGAGAACCAGATTTTTGCAAATTGGATCAGATATCTTTGGTACCCTCCGACTTATCTGATAACGAAAGTAGACTAAGTTTAAATACAGATACGAGTCCTAACGTACCTAGAAGGTACTCAAAGCGACCTTTGAGAGGACCGTACGGTCAAATGCTAGAAGCCGAGATGAAGAAACCAGAATGTAGAAAGAATTTGAACAATGAATTAAAGTTTTTAGATGATTTATCTTCCGTGCCATGTTCTTCTTTAAATAATTTATTTAAAAGTAAACATACTAGGACTAGGGGACCATGTAACAGTTCCTTGGATGAGACTAATATCAAAGACAAAATTAATAACAATTCCAACCTCAATTCACCCAAACAACTTAATAAAAGGAAAGTTAGTGCTGATAATTTAATTGTTCCAAACGAAATTGATTCAAAGTGTATTGTTAACCATCAAAGAACAACTTCTAGTCCATCTAAACTAGAAGGTTTTGCGAACGTGGAAGTAAGTAGTGAATTGTTGGAACAACTACTACGAGGAAGCTCTGAACAACTGGCTACAAACGATGCAAATCAAAGGCTGCAAAAGGTGAGTCTAATAAACTACTTAATGTATATTTACGATTTATGCATACAACACATGTTATTGTAATTCTTACCTACAAGTTTCATGACAACCGATAAAATAGTTTGATTCATTTCTAATCATTTGCTATACTAAAAATAGATCCAAGTTGTGTTGTCAACTTTTTATTTATTTTTAATTATTTGAAGTGTAAGCTGGTGTGTGAATGATATATCTGTTTACTTTCGTATTTTTTGTCAGTTTTCTCTTTCCGTCACTTTTACCTTTTACGGCATAACTGAGTATCCCCTATTTTATTATTTTTTAATCATCGTTTATGGTTGGGTATATATTTTTCATTTTTCGTCAAAATCTGGCCCTGGATATTTATCCTTGAAGTAAGTACAAATATTGTAGATAACATTTTTTGGAGCGTGGTTTATTTCACGGCGGATCTTGCTGCAAAATAACACAAATTGGATAGGGCTGAGAGTTATTTTCTGATATAGTAGCACAAGGAAAGAGAGTGGACGCGTAACCCGATTTGTAAAACTGTTACCACCTGCCACATCGCCGATGGTGTCAGTGGCGTAACGTAATGTTTCTAATACATTTTTTCTAATGTAATAAAATAATTGTCTTCAAAGTTTTGAGAAATGAATAAATATTTGCTAGAGACACATAATGATCAAAGGAAGGAAGTCAATAAAATTAAGCAATATTATACATATATGTTCAATAGATACCTATAATAATTATGATTACAAAAAAGTGATATTTTACATAAAATACTAACTAAATATTCAACAAAAAAATAAAAATCCAAATAAATAATAAATATTTGCTACTATTTACTGTCCTTTGAATAAAATAAGTTTGGACGATTGAGTTCGAATGGGATTTTATTTTTGGGATAGTATTTTTGTCATACGTATAATCTACACAATCGTAACAGTTGCTTATTTACACTAGGTACTCATATTTTCTGTTAAAATAGCTTTTTTATCCTGTATCAAATTCTTATTTTCTGAACTGGATATTAATTGTCTACGGGAAACTATCTTTCTTTTCAGCTGTCTTGAAAATTTCTTCCATACTCAAATTTTTTATACTTTTCTTGGCTTCTAACGGTGTCTTGAAATAGCTTTATTTTCAGTTTTTTTCACTAGGATAGTCAGTATAGTTTGGATTACTGACTGTCTTGCGAAAGTAGAGGACCGGGTTTTGTACATTGCATATATTTTATTGGTGCTCTCTTTTTTGTCTAGAAAAAATTATATTTTTATATAAATATTCTTAATTTACTCACGATTCTAAATTATTATCACCTTAAAACTACCAAGGTTTTTTATTATTATTCATGTAGGCCCATTCCTTCCTGGGTTGCGGATAAGTATATGGGCAGCAGGGGAAAATTGTTGGGATAGCTTCATAGAGCAAGGGAACTATTTAAACCAACCATTTTCAATTTGTTCACAATCTTTAACAAACAATAAAAATGTAAATAAAATAATCATAATAAAATTTTCCTATTCTACAGCGACAATAATTTTTTTTTGTTTTGTTTCAAGGTGGATTCATGCAAGCAGAAATTAAAACTAAGATTAATTTAAAACTAAAACTAAGAAGATAAAACCATGCTATTTTTCAATTTAAATCTCAATTTCTTAGTTTCTTACATGAGCATGTACGTGTTATGTAGATGTTCATGCAAGAAACTAAGAAATTGAGATTTAAATTATAAAAAACCATGGTTTTATCTTCTTAGTTTTAGTTTTGAATTAATCTTAGTTTTAATTTCTTCTTGCATGAATCCACCTTTAATCCTCTTTTATTGATCTATTATTGAAATGAATACCTAAATTTAGTTTGTAAAAAATTGGTTGCCCACGCCACTGAAAGAATGCCCGTTTTGAACAATTATATATGCTGATCTTGAATGAAATTATCCAAATACTATAATTATTGGGTGAATTGAAAACTGAATAGTTACATACTTACAATTCACGGTGGGTCATTAGACAGGGTAATTTTTGCCATGGGTATATCGTCTAATTTTGTTTTTGATGAAGGTCATTGTTCTGATTGATGTTTCTAACGAACAATGAATTTGTTTATAAATAACACTACGTAGAAATTTTATGTTTATACATAATAGTTATTTCAATTCATTTGAAATGCTTAAATGCAATCCAGAATAAAACATGTGTATGAGGTATTGGACAAATAAATTTTATAAACTTTTTTTTGAAACCACTGAATTTCGCAGCAGAAACAAAATGAAATACGACTGTTTGTGCCTAAGAACTAAATATCTCAATATGTACAAAATAATTTCAGAGAAATTGAATGAGTAAAAAAATTCTTGGAAATCGGGAAATCGTTGATGGCGTGGCAAGCAGAAAGGGACACATTGGATGTTTACAAATAACCACAAATAACATTCCGACCAAAGGGGTTGATGGCGATAAACCTCAGTTTACAGATTCAGAAAAATGACGCATTCACGCAAATATTTGAAATGTTTTATTAAATGAAGCAAGTAATTGGGCTCCTGTGATTCACAATGTTTATTCTTACACCACATATTTTAAAATATTGTTAACTGTTTAACTTTGAATATTTATTCTTACTAGAGTAAATGTAGCAGCATTATAGATCATCATACAAAAATAAGTAACCTAAATGTATTTTAACATCACTTGACCTAGAAACAATGATATTGAACTACTGGACTCACCAACAACCAACAAAAAATCTTTTGATAAAAATGCGTCATAAGAAGAGTAAACAAAAACTTTCTAGTATTTGACTATATTTTTTGGGTATTGGTTTATGTCTCGGTTTATGTCATTCTATAATATTATCATCACAAATCTGAAATTTTAGACTACAGCTTTAACTTGGAATGTATCTATTCTTTGATTGCCTATTATTATCAGAAAAAAGGATCCCCCACACCGGAGCGGAAATTTCGCTGTCGCAACCGATGCAAAATTGAGGCGAACCGATAGACATGGCGTATACGAAAGTGTCTACACCAAGTGGCGCAGACTTCGCAAAGGTCGCGGAATAGCAGCGTTTTTCTCGTAAGATGCTGCATACGCCGTTTTTCCTGTGCACTAGAATTTCGCTCGAAATAAATTTCAAAGAAATAGCTTCACGGCAGTTATTACCTTTTTCCGTATATCTTTCTTAATAAAGTTCATTATTTTGTCGAAACAGGTAGGCATAATTCCAAGATAAATGTAGAATCGTTTTTCATCTATACGTAGTTAGGGCATTAACTGTGGTACCCTCCATGACTACGACCTTGATGAATTCAATGAATCCATTCTTTTTCTTTTTCTTTCTAAATAATAATAATAAAATAGCCAAATTAGGTACCTTTATCCGAAGAAAGAATATTTATTTGTACCTGCCCAATTTCAGTTCCTTCACTTATTTATTAATATTGTGAGCTAATTTGTCGTGTGGCGATATTCGCCATACTAGCGTTTTGGTACGTGGCAGTGTGGGGGTCCCAATTTCGCAGCATCGCCGTAAGAGAATTTACATACCTAATCCATAATTTTCTCCGTTTTAAATCATTTTTGGGGACTTGTATAAAACACTTCTCCGGGCTAGTTATTGGTTATGCACCAATTATAATTTTTGTGTATATTCTTATTACACTTCTTTTCCAAGAAACTAAAACTACATGCGATTCCCTGTTCAACAGCATATATGTATATGCGTGTACTGCAAACTTACTGTTCTATGACGTCACCTCAGTAGGTAATTTTGATTTAGCGTTTTCGCGCGCGCTTGAATATGAATTTCATGCCCTTCTAACTTCTTCAAATTTAGGAAATTGCAAAAATTTTTTGGTGGTTGTTCTATTAGCTATGTCTGGATCATAATTTCAGTAGAATAAAAGATTTTGCAAGATTTCCATTGCACACATCACCCAAATTGTGCACCCAATATGCTCTTCCATTAATTGTAAATTGGTCAAGTTTATATTTCACTCTGAAATGTAGGTAGGTGTTAAAAAATTCATCTGTTATAGAGGAAAATTAAAAAATGAAAATATGTTATTTTTCGAAATATCGATGATGTCAACGCTGTTATCATTATTTCTAATTATAACGTGATATTTATAATTGAAAATAAAAATTGGCCTGTGCAAGGATATTGACTAACATTTCTTTCTAGTTTAAAAAGTATTGAATGTTTGCGAACTATTTCGTTGTTACTGTGTACAATATAAGTTTCACTAAATACTTACAATGTGAAATTATAAAACTCAAAAAATAAACAACAGGAAAAAATGAAATGACAAAAGATAGGAATAATGACTGAAATGCAGTTCGTTATAAATAACGTAAAAGGATAAACTTTTCGGAAGAGGTGAATTAAACTTTTCGGAAGAGGTGAAATACCTTGGTATTACCCTCGACAGGAAAATAACATGGAACTTTCATCTACACAGCAGAGCAAAAAGAGCATATGTGGCTTATGAGCACTGTCGGAGGACAGTGAGACGCACATGGGGTCTGTCACCCCGTGTGGTTACCTGGATCTACACTGCAATAATAAGAAACATGTAAATGTATGGAGCAATTGCATGGGGACCGAAGGTTCTACAAGCAACGGCCATCCAAAAATTATATCAAATACAGCGAATGGCTTGTTTGAACATCACAGGAGCCATGAGAACAACACCAACCGCAGCAATGGAACTAATTACTGGTCTGACCCCTTTGGACCTGTACGTCAAGGAGGTTGCGTTAATGGACATGGTACGATTGCGCACGGCTGGTGTAAACCCCGAAGTAGGAGTGGGCCAATTGAGGTTAAGCCTATGGCAGGAAGCGCTTACTGCGCTACCTCTACTGCAGGCAGCCAATGATGCAATTGAACCCAGGTTTTTGTTCAACAAACCCTACAAAATACAAATGAATCAGAACACAGAGCCAGATGCTGCAAATGCAATACGCATATTATTATATACAGATGGTTCAAAAATGAAAGAAGGCTCAGGATGTGGAGTTTACTCGAGAGCACTAAGCCTAAAGATTAAGTGGGGAATGGGAAACAATACCAGCGTGGTTCAAACAGAACTGGCTGGTATCTCAATTGCCACAAAAGAAATAACCAGAAGTGGAATTTCTGGCAAAAACATAATAATCTGCAGTGATAGTAGACAAGCCCTATTAGCCTTGAACAGACAACGTGTTATATCGAGGCTAGTACTAGAGTGCAACCAAGATTTAGTTGACGCCTCGGCAGATAATAATATTATCCTGAGGTGGGTTAAAGGGCACGACAGGAGTAAAGGAAATCGCATTGCTGATTCTTTAGCCAGGAAAGCCGCTGGACTAAAAATTCTAGGACCCAGTGACACCTACGGCCTAACGACTTCGACAATTGTGGAACTAGCCAAACGTTACACCCATGCTCAATCATTTAAGAGATGGGATAGAATCAAAGGATGCAGTCTTGCCAGGATCACCCTGGGCGACCATGGGAAGCTGGCGCCGAAGAAATATTTGCCGATGACTAGGAAAAACCTACGTTTAACAGTATGATTTCTGACTGGTCACTGTCAACTAAGGAAGCACCTCCATACTATGGGGCTAGTGGACACACCTCTATGCAGGATGTGTGAACAGGAAGATGAAACTGTCAGGCATGTCTTATGCGAATGTCCGGAGTTATCGTCAATAAGAGAAAGTGTGTTCGGTGAGTCTTCTTGGCCTACACCTGCCGATATAAAGGAGATCTCCTAGTGACCTGTCCACCTTCCTGAGAAGGACAGGATGGAAAATGACCTAGGAGGACAACTCCTCGGGAGGATGTACAATGGGTCACATGTGGCCTAAGTGCTGTGAGCCTACACACTCACCCTCCCTACTCTACAGATACCGATACAGAACGTAAAAGGTGAAAAATATATTTAATTACACCGGCACACAAAATGTGTTTGGCTCGCTGAATACGAATCCGGCATCAGAATCGCTCTATCACCCTCCATTTTTTTTTTCAAATTACATGTTTTGATCCGTAGGTACCTACATACGAGAAAAGGACTTTTTCGATAATTTATATTACACAATAATCTTGTATTGGAAATATATTTCTCTAACATATTTTGATCTGCTGAATACGAATCTGCAGTTAGATTTATCCAATCAGCCTTATTTTGTTTTAAACGCAAAAATTACTTTGATAAATCGGTTTTTTATGATTTTTGTGGTAGGTACCAAATTTAAAACTCGAATTTCCCAAGTGACAGGTATCCTGTATGTAAGTAATTTATGTAACTGAAGACGAATCTGAAGGCCAATTTGTCCCATCACCCAAGCGCTCTTTTTAAAAAACGTAAAGTGAACGGAAAATCGTTCAAATAACATGTTATACGCTGCTGTCTGGTTTTCCAGCGTCCGCAGCTTTCTATCGATTGGCTAACAGAGAGATATAGTTACTAAGAAGATACTTGAAAGTTATGGCAAGTACAACAGAAAATGATTCTCTCACGATGCAGGGATTAGAAGACACAGTGTCGGCGGCTGAACAGGGTGGGAAAGCGGACCCACAGTCGTCGTCATCTAGCGACCGTATCGGTTGGCAACTTGTTCGCGGGGGAGTATAGAACAGATTAGCCGTTCCACATTTGTTCCAAAGATAAAGACTTTTTTTGTTACGTCTGTGGAGATTTTGAAGTAAATAAATTCGCAGACAGATGAATGATAATATGTTGATAGATATATTCAGCAGATGTTTCAAAGTCGAAGAATTTAAATAGCCAGAAACATGTATGAAATGCTTGTTATAAAATGCTGGATCGTTGAGAGACAGGAAAATAATACTGTAATGAAATAACTATACCAACAAAATGGCTAATACCAGAAACTCAAGAAGACTGTTACTTTTGTAATACGATAGTATCAGGTTTCAATGTAAAAAACAACAATATGCTCGACAATATGCAACTGTTTCTACAGTAATAAGAGTACATAACTTATTATGCTAATGAACAAATATGGATGCGACTTCTTCTGCGAACTGTGACCAAGTTGACTACGCATCGATAGAACAGAAATCTGATGGCACAACCGTTATTTCGTTCATCTTACGTTTTTAAGAAGATCGTATAGGTCATGGGTCGGATTGGACTGCAGATTCGTCTTCAATAACTCAAATCACATACAGAAAACCTGTGCCAGACGGAAAATTCGAGTTTTAAACTTGGTAACTACCACAAAAATCATATAATAACCGATTTTTCCGATATTTTAACTAATTGAGGCTGAAAAGTTAAATCGAACTGAAGATTCGTATTCAACAAGTCAAAATACACGAGAAAAATTTATTTCTAGTACAAAATTATTCCGTAAACTTATTGAATATCGATATATTGTCAAAAAACCCATTTCTCGTATTTCCTTCCAATAAAAAAATAGAGTAGGATGGAGCAGTTCTGAGGCCGGTTTCTTGTTAAGCGAGCCAAAATACATGTGCCGCTTACCTAGGTCAGACACTTCGATTGCCTAAGTTAATGGACCTTTTCAGTAGATGCTCAAATCTCGAAACAAATATTTTATTTGAAAGCTTACTGATAATTTTTCACTTTGTGCAGCTTTGTTTTGAATATACATGTCACAAAGCTGAATAAAAAGTTAAACAATTATTATAGGATAATTTGAACACGCGTTTGACCTTGGGGCAAGTGACGTCATAAGGTCTGAAGTTATGTTGGCAGTATTTGTCAGAATGGATGGCCAATTGCTGCTACGGCTACGGTCGAGGCCAAAACATCCAACGAAGAAGCAAATGTTCCTCGTTTTAGTCAACTTCTTTTGGGCTTTTGCTTTTTCGAACCATGATTTTCGTCTGTTTTCATCTCGAGGAATGTAAATGAATATTTTGCTTGAGCAATTTATATTGTTATTTTAACAATAACAAATAATCCCAAAAGAAAGAGAATATCAATATCAATTTCGAGGTTACATGAGATGTCAAAATCAAAAACCAGGGAAGCAAACTTTACAAATCCTATGGAAACAACGTCTGTCGTTTTCAAGGTCGTAGGCTCTTTGACGTCACGAAGGATGGAGAGGTGACGACACGTTCAAATCGCGCGCTGCTTTCCGTACTTTTAATAAATTTTTTAGGATAGAAATCAAGCTCCAAGAAAAAAATAAAAAATAGGGGGACAGTTTTTCATAAAATACTTTAATTTAAACCATTTAAAATATACTGAAATTGCCCATTAATCTAATAACTTTCATTAAACCAAATTCCCAGTTTAATTATAATTATAAACTTGAAAATACAGATCTTGTGAAAATAAGTCAAGTACGTGATCTAGATTAATAAAAAGCTCATATTTAATGTGCAAATAAATGGAATTACCTCCCAAGATTATAAAATGTTGGGCTTTATTGAAAGAAATTCTCAGGACTTTTCGGTCTTCACTTGTAAATTATTATACCGCTCAATAGTACGTTCTATTCTGGAGTATTATAGTAAAATTTGGTCTTCCGTTTATACTACGTATAGCCCAGTTAGAAAGAACTCAGAAGAAATTTTTGAGAATATGTGGTTATAAAATGGGTTCAAAAAGGAAGGAGGATTACAGTTGAGATAACCTACTTAGTCAGCTCAATATGCCAACAATAACAACATACAATACCCTGAACTGTTGGAATTAATTAGATTCAATGCTAACATTCGTAGAACGCATAATTCTGATTCATCTTCTATCAGTTTCCACCATACCAATTATGGTAAAAATAAATTTGTAACTATAGAATTCTTCGAACAGCATATAACGACCACAACAGCTTAGAATTGTTTGATTCTTCTGGTTCATCATTAAAAAAAAAAGAAAATAAGCTGCAGCAATAATTACGTTTTGTTTTTGGTTTTTTGTATTTTGTATTTTATTACTGTGTATCTTTGAATAACTGTATCCGTTTTACAAAAGGGTCCTAGCCCGCTAATAAATAAATAAATAATTATTATCTAAATGGAACTAATTGTGAAGAGCTATATCTAAAAAAAAGTCAGTAACAAGTAAACTAATATAAAATAGTTTTCTTAGCGCTTCATGTATTTTAACGATGACAGTCTATTTTCATCGAGCTTGCGTGGGTTAGAATGCCGATTAATTATTTTTTAATATTATGCAAAAGCAACATGAATACGGTAATATCAACATGCCTAATATAAAAGGCATTATGTCAATTAAGAAAAAATACGAACCAGCCGGATATAATCTTTTCTCAGTTAATTTAGATTCTATTCAAATAATATGCGTGTCAAAAAAATTCCCCTGTTCCTAATAACCGATGGCAGGTATTGTGACGTTAAATAATAAATGCCTTAATTATGGATGTCTAAGCAGACATGAGAAACTTCTTTGATAATTAATTAGCAAATAAGTAAAAAAACGCAGCATGTAGTGGGTAGTATTAGCTAGCGGGAATTCGAAGACAGAAAAAAGTATTACGCTGTTTTTTCTTAGTTTGCTATGAACTTGAGCTTGGTTCAAAGCACATGTCAGAGTTTTTCGCATATATTTGTACTGCTTACTGTACAGCTACACCAACACTACACTATTTAAGACCGATAATATTTTCATTCTGAAGAAGACAATTGGTTATGGAAACGCGTGAAAGATAGTCAAAAGTGGTAGAGTTAATGATCTAGTAATGTGATTAGTATCAAGTATCATCAATTCCAGAATCCTTTATTTCTGTATTGATTAAAAATAACTTTTTATGCATAATCTTAGTAGAAAATAAATTGTTCTGTGAGCTTCTCTCCTTTTACTCATTTTCTTTTACAGTACAAAAGCACTTTAAATGTTCGAAAGGATAAGCTTATCTAAATGCCATGACTTGGAACTCGATAGTCATGATTTTGAATTATATTGTTATAATCATTTAATTTAATTTAACAATAAGCATTTTTAAATTGGCAAGTTTTGTAGACCGTCTAGTATTTAAATAAAATCATGGTATACATTTTAGGCCGAACTTGTCTGTCGTCATTGTGTCAAATTTAATAAGGATTTACTTTTCAATTCCGCTATACTGTGGGCAGTTTTTTATATCACGTTATTAATTAACTGTAAATCTGAATATAGTTTTTATGAATAGACGTTGGATGATCAATCATAACTTTACTCTGGTACGTGAAGAGTATAAAAAAAGGAAAGTGTATATCACCGGACATATAGAATTGAAATGATGACGGCGGTAAATAGATTGCATGATAAACCTAGCAATAGAAGACACGAAGCTTCTGGAATGGTAGTAGATAGATAACATCGGTAATGGTGCAAGGACTCAGTACAAGTGCCTGGGCTGTTGAGCCCAATCCAAACGTATGAATGAATGAATGAAACCTATAGCTACACCAACCAGTGGCCAAGTCAACATTAGTCTACATCTGAATGGGAAACAATTAGAACAGAAGAAAAGCGTAAGATTCTTAGGAGTTACATTTGACTATCAGCTGAAATGGACAATGCACATCAATATCCTCCTTAAAATTTGCCAGTCGAGAATAAACTTACTTAGAGTCCTATCAAATCATTCCTGGGGAGCCGACACCAAAATACTGATTAACCTGTATCAGTCAATTATTAGAAGTAAACTTGACTATGGCAGCATTTTCTACAGCTCAGCCAGCAGCACACTTCTACACAAATTAGATGTTATACAGACCAGTTCTCTAAGAATAGTTTCAGGAGCTTTCAGAACAAGTCCTGTTAGTAGCCTCCAAGTTATCACATCACAACCCGCTTTATATATAAGACGTCTAAATCTATCTTTATGCTATGCATCTAGAGTGTCGGTTCTAAAAAACAACAATCCTTCCTTTTTAACAATATTTCATGGTACAAATACTATCCCAGTCACCCAGAAAAAATACTTACCATTTTATGAAAGGTTAAAAATATCAGATTTCAATATTGATCAATTTCAACTGTCTTTACCATTATGTCATGAAACTCGTCCTTGGATAATTCAAATACCAGCAGTCAACTTCTCATTAGCAAATCATCCCAAACACTCTACCAGCGACCACATACACAAATTAAAATACTATGATCTCATTTCTGAATTCACTAGCTATGATCATATTTTCACGGATGCATCTAAATCAGAAAACGGAATTGCATCAGCATTCTTACAAGATACCAACAGTTACGCAATCAGGCTAAATCCTCACTGTTCAGTATATACAGGAGAGTTACTCGCTATACTTGAAGCATTGAGAAGCTACAAACAGCCAAAAAAAAACTTATTATTAATATCGGACTCCTACAGTGCTCTCTTAGGAATGAAACAACTATTTCCCACTCACCAAATACTCTTAAATATTAAAGAAGAGCTTTACAGACTCCAGAAAACACACGTTAAAGTAGAGTTCCTGTGGGTTCCTTCTCAAGAAAAAGTCGATGAAATTGAACGACATTCTGTAAGTAGCGAAAATCTACCATTTTTTGAAAAAATTCCAGTTTCCGATTTCAAACCAGTTATAAAGGATTTTGTATGGAATATCTGGCAAAAAAATGGGAAGAAACCAATTCACTACTTAAAGAAATCATGCCATCGGTAAAATCCAGATTGACACTTCCACAGAACAGAAAAGACCAGGTTGTTTTAAACAGGTTAAGAATAGGACATTCATCCATCACACACCAGCATTTATTCAATAAAGAACCACCAAAGCAGTGTTTAATATGTGATGTGCCTCTAACCATAAAACATATACTGTTGGATTGTGCAAGTTTTAGTTTTAGAAGAACAGTAACAACATCCCACCTAATATGAAACGCGCGTTAAGTGAAAACTGTGAAAAAGTACTCAAATTTCTGAAAGACTACAATCTTCATTTTAAAATATAAGAACTATTGTATGTTTTTTCATGTAGTCACACTTTGTCCCCGCTCATAACCCTAGAGGTTGATGCGGTAAAATAAAATAAAAACCAACCACTGAAAAACTTAAATAACTTAAATTTTATACCTAATTTGAATTGAATGGAAATACATTTTTAATCGTCATCAATAAATAGAAAGAAGGAGAAAATTGTGACTTCTACAGGTGAATGGGGTAGAAAAAGTATATTCAATTAGGCGAGTTTAGACGGAGCGAATATAACTGGCAAGTGTCAGTCGCGCATCACACCTTCGAGCTAGTAATAATAAAGCAAGAAACGAGAAAACGTTCCACTGAAACATTTATTTATTCATCCGAATAGGACGGACATTATATTGACATTCAATTTTTATAGAAAATAATTATAATGCGTACTACAAGTATGTACTACTTTGTACCAAAAATGAAGGGGCTTAAACAGTGACATTTTTCTTAATGAATTGTTGAATGCTCCTTGCGAGGATGTACATTCCATATTAGAAGTTGCATTAATTCAATTTTCTTAAGTCGAAATATATTTACAAGGGGGAATTTTTGTATACTTAACCTATTGAATGAATTGAACATAAGAGAGTTCTACGAAGCGGCAGATGTAATAATTCCGAGTAATCTATTTGTTTGTTGGATTTGGTTTTGTTCCTATTAGAATGCTGGAAAAATCCACGGACAAAAAATGGCGATAAATTAAAATTTCAAATCTCTGTATATCGTCGCCTCAACTATGTCTCTTGGTGATTAATAACTTTATTGTCTATGCAAATTTATGATTATTGTTATATGCTTCAATTGTCAATATAATTATTTATTTATAGTAGCCGTAAGTCTAATCAACTGACGTCATATTTTGTTTGAACGATAATAACTTTAACCAAAAAATTATTCAACAGTTGAACCCTACAAACGGACTACACGTACTTAAACATATTACCTAATAAATGAAAAGATTATGGCCATTCAAAGTATACCTATATATTCAGTGCTATTTATATTTGTTTTAGACGTATGTATTTCATTACACTACGGTGGTCTATTCGGCCAGTCCAGGACTGAAGGTGGGCTTTCGGCCCCCCGATGGCGTAGGGGCCACTGCTTCGTTGGGTTAAGTGTATAAATAAATGATTTTATTTTTGAATGATCATAGGAAAAATTGATAAAATTTGTAGAACTACCGACGCGACGTAAGTTTGCTTTCGTTCTGTTTTTTACAGATTCGGTAAGAGAAAATCCAGAGTGCGGAAAAATTGCCCATACTTACTAATGTTTTCGGAGTTAAGCCATTACGGTTGCCCTTAAGCGGCAGTAGCGATTTAACGGAGAAAAAGACACCAACAACATCCTCAAGGTAGCAGTTGGTGGTAGCAGTTCATGCTCATGATTCTGAGAATGTAGAACCTGAATCGAGTATGCTATCTTTGGAATCGTCAACGTATTTGCCTCCCTTGCAAATAAGTCAAGATCCAGCGATGTGGCCTAAAATAATAACTGATGATAAAAGAAAACTGTGCATAGATCCCATGTTTTTTCAAAATAATAATGCTAATTTTGAGGCTTCACTTCGAAAATACCCAACTCAAAACCGTGCATTATTTTCCAAATTATTTCAATGTACACTTATCAACGGAGAATTTAGAATCAGAAAGTGGTTATTATATTCGTATTTAACAGGATCCCTTTATTGCTTATGCTGTAAGCTTTTCAACAGCGAAAGTACAAATAGGGTATTTGTAACTGGATTTTCTGACTGGAGAAATGTAGCGGAAAAGTTAAATCTCATGAAAATAATTTAGAATACCGGAAGCACCTTTTAACTTTGAAGAGAAGGTACACTTCACGGCGAGTAGATGAAGAGAGAGAACGGGAGGACTCTCTAAGAGACAGTACGGGTTTAGAGAAGGGAGACAGACAGTTGATGCCGTCCTGCAATTTATAAAAATTGCCAAGAAAGCTGAATCGTACTCTCCAGCCCACAGAAGAATATGTGCAGCGATAACCGTAGATGTAAGAAACGCATTTAATAGCGCATCCTGGCAGATAATTCTAGACGAACTAAGACGAACTAGCATCGTACCTAAGTGGAAGACAAATAATTCTGGAAGCTGACGGTGAACAGAGAGCAAATAGTGACGTTCCGCAGGGGTCAGTACTGGGACCAACCTTGTGGAATGTGCTATACAATGACCTCCTCGAAATGGAGCTACCCAAAGGAACCGAATTAATAGGGTTTGCGGATGATGTAGCGCTTGTCGTTACAGCCAAGCATGAGGAAATTCTAATGGACAATGGGGACATAGCCCTACAGAGAATTGACAACTGCCTTAAAAGCAGAAAATTAGAAATGGCACCGGAGAAGACTGAGGCCGTGCTCCTCACGAAAAAGAAGAAAGTATCGCCAATCCAATTCACAGTGAAAGGAGTCCCTATTCTTCCAAAGAGCTCCGCTAAATACCTAGGAGTGTGGTTAGACACAAAAGTGACATTCTCTGTGCATATAAGCAAGACTATAGAAAAAGCTGAGAAGACCGTCAGTGCGCTGTCGAGACTGCTTCCGAATATGGGTGGTGCTACATCCTCAAAGCGCCGTATACTATCAAGTGTTGTGCATTCGCAATTACTCTATGCTGCACCTGTTTGGCATCCTGCAGTAGCAAACAGACAGAAACTCAGGCAAAAACTAACAAGAATACAGAGACTTATACTAATCAGAGTATGCTCTGCCTACAGGACTGTATCTGCAGAAGCAGTTGGAGTAATATCTGGTGTCCCACCCATAGACTTAATGGCAAAGGAAAGGTGCGAAAAATGTAATGGAACGCTGGGTTCAAATGCAAGAGAAAATCTGCTTACCGAATGGCAAGACAGATGGCAAAATGGCACTTACGGGCGCTGGACATGCAGGCTAATCCCAAACATCAAAACATGGGTTGAAAGAGGTTACGGTGAAGTGGACTACTTCATCACCCAAGCCTTATCGGAACACGGATGCTTTAAAAAGTATTTGTATGATAGACAGAAGAAGGCAAACGACCTATGTGTGTATTGCTCACTGTTAGATGATGCCGAACATACCCTATTTCATTGCCAAAGGTGGGCAGAAGCAAGAGCTGAATTTGAAACAGCAGAAGGGAAACCTTTCAACCAAACCAATATGATTGAAAGTCTGGTAAGGTCAGAACAAGGATGGCAAAATGGATACAAAGTGATAATTATATATTGGAAAAACGCCCTTAAACGTGAGTACCGATTTATAGTTGGGTTTTTGAAACTACCAATCCATACTTCTTAGGTACAAAAAAATTGAAAGATACAATGAGTATACATTATTAGGGAAATAGGAGCTTGGGGGCTTGATTAGGCCCGGGCCCTTTCAGGTCTTAGTCCGGAACTGTATTTGGCTAACTCGTCTGGAGTGTGAAATTCGTTTAAGGTTGGTCAATAATGACTGGCGTGTAACGTTAACATTTTAAATTATAAAGTATAAAAATATACGAAATATTTCCTTGAAAATATTTTTATTAATACGAAATCTCATTTTTCTTAGTCGTTACAATATGGATTTTTACCAAAAGATTTTTTCCTCATTATGCCAATATTAGCAAAAAACAGAAACCTCTTTACATTATCTTCTCTAAAAATTAGTGAATGTGTGGTATTACTTATACATAATTATTAAATTAACTATATGATCTCCTCAGCTTTATACTTTATACAGTGTCTTGGTTTTCAATTGAAATATAACTGCAATATACTCCTTTGCATGCAATAAACACTGCACAAGTGGACAAGTGGCTTTGTGGTAACGCTTCGGGTTTGCACTTTGGAAGCCGTGAATTTAATTCCCAGGACAGAATGATCTGCTATGAGTTTTTTATACCAGCTAAATTTAATTCCCAGTAACTGCATGTTCATATGCTTTTCGGAAAACATTGTGAATTTAAATGACTCGTTTACAAACTTTGCATCTTGATGTTTAATTTCTAGACCTAAAAATACTTCCCCAATATATATTTACTGAATTTGTTTGATAATAATAATAATAACTAACAAATGTATTTAGCCCACAGGTAATGCTATATTAATTCAGACTTCCGTTGGCCGTGTTCAGTACGTAGCTGACTTTTATTACAGTTTATATGACAAATTTAAAAGAAACTATTGCATTAAAGTTGTTGATTGTCTATTTACGTAGGTGCAATATTTCCTGTAAAAATTTTGTTTACACATTTTTTCCACATTGGCGCCATTGTTTACTCATCCACAGCGTTAATTGAAACTACAATAATTTGCTGACCCAGATTCAGACAGTCGAATCTTATATTATTTCGTAATATATAAACCAAGTAGAATGTCAGGTTTGATAAGTATCATTTCTTGTAAATACTGAAAGTAACAATTTTTTTGAGGTAGTTGTCAACACGAATATAATTTTTAAAAAATTGGCACACAAGATAAAATAAGTTGACAAGGACAAACAGAAAATCAACGGCTTCTATTATGAATGTCCCTGGCACTGAAAATCATCAGTGGATAACGAAACGATATAGGTCATTATACAGAGTGTACCGGGTGGTCCAATAAGCCGATCTTTCGGCTATATATCAGAAACTATTCATGTTATAACTTTAGGATAAAAAATTCCTTGGGAAAAGTGGACAAGAGAAATTGCTGGAAATTACTTTCAAGTTTCTAGGTTAACCGCTAGGGGGCGTAACCTGTAAAGAAAAATTTAAAAACCAGTTTTTTGTGAAATATGCCTAATTATACCCAGTGTTAAATAAGTAAACTGAAAAAAGGCCCAAATTTCGCACAAATTTGTTTAATTACTTTTTATTTTTTTTTCCAAATAAATGGTGGGGGAAAGTGGGAAAGTATTTGTGGATAAATACCTATAACTTTGGTTTGAATTAACCAATTTTAACGAAATTAGTGTAAATAGAAAGAGTGTAGATGAATTAATCACATCTACTATAAAATAATGGCATTTAGTTTTAATTGTCATAGGTAGAGGGTACTTTCGAAAAAAAAAATTTGTTTTCTTAAAAAAATTTCAATGGAAACACCTAATTATTGTGAATTATAATGGAACTGGATTAAATTCTCAACAAAACGGCGCAAACCGCATGTTGATAGCTTTTGTCGAATTCGTGATATAAATAAAAACGCATAAACATAAGCGAGTATAGTATTGACACCCTGTATTATAACTTAAAATTAAATATGGGAAAGAAAGATCATACAGATATCTTGGTCATTAAAACTTGTTGTCCAATTGAATGTTCAAATTGTTTTTGATCGTTTTCCACACAAATATGTAGTCTAGCACGCTTTGACATATCTGTTGCTTAAATTTCAGCTGTTGATATACTATTTATAGCGTTTCTAACGCGTATGTCGTCGTATCTTGGTGAGTTTGGTACGCTAAATCCTTCAATCTTCCCCACAGATAAAAGTCCAGACATGTTAAGTCTGGAGATCTAGCTGGCCCTGAAAATATACTTACCCTTCCTATACATCCATTTGAATAACTTAAATTCAAATAATCTCTAACTCGTCTGGAAAAGTGCACAGGACACCCGTCATGCTGTAATATCATATCTCATGTTTGTAAGGAAATATCTTCCAATAAAACAGACAACCAATTATCCAGAAAATCCAAATATGTATCGCCATCCAAGAAATATGAACCTGCGATCTTTCCGTCAACTATACCACACCAAACATTAGGACTCCATCTACCTTGAAGCTGCACTTCCTCTACCCAGTGCGGATTTTCTTCAGATCAATAATGCTTATTACGCAGATTAACACCACCCGCACTATTAAGCGTAGCCTCGTCTGCCCACAAAATTTTTGACATGATATGCGGTTGTTCTTCTAGCATTTTTAACAATTGCAGTAATCTGCGATTGAAGCAGCATTTAATTGGACATTAAGTCTTAATGATCGAGATTTATGTATGATCTTTCTTTTACATATTTAATTTTAAGTTATAATACAGAGTGAGTCAATACTATACTTACTTATGTTTATGCGTTTTTATTTATATCTTGACTTCGACAATAGCTATCAACATGCGGTTGGTGCCATTTTGTTGAGAATTTAATCCAGTTCCATTATAATTCACAATAATTAGGTGTTTCCATTGAACATTTTTCGAGAAAACAAATTTTAATTTTTTTCATTGGAAAGTACCCTCTACCTATGACAATTAAAACTAAATGCCATTGTTTTATAGTAGATGTAATTAATTCATCTACACTCTTTCTATTGACACTAATTTCTTTAAAATCGGTTGAATCAAACCAAAGGTATAGGTATTTATCCACAAACACTTCCCCAATTTCCCCCACCCTTTATTTGGAAAAATAGAATAAAAAGTACTTGAACAAATTTGTGCGAAATTTAGGCCATTGTTCAGTTTACTTATTTAACACTGGGTATAATTAAGCATATTTCACAAAAAACTGGGTTTAAAATTTTTCTTTACAGGTCACGCCCCCTAGCGGTTAACCTAGAGACTTGAAAGTAATTTCCAGCAATTTCTCATGTCCACTTTTCCCAAGGAATTTTTTCTCCTAAAGTTATAACATGAATAGTTTCTGATATATAGCCGAGAGATCGGCTTATTGGATCACCCGGTACAAATTGAAAACTTTATATGCTACCGTTTGTTGGAAAGTTCGATGTTTGGCTGTTTCCAGAGTCGTGTAGTTTAAAATTCAGCAGCACTCAATATTTGTCTCTATTATAACGTCATTCAGCTTTTCCCAGTGCATCCTAAATTAATTTTTCTCGTGTTCACTGTTCTGTTTTTATTATATTTTCTTCAATCCCACTTATTTGTTCTGACATTTTTTCTAGCTTAATGAGGTTAGAAGAACAAGTTAGCAATTAATATGCTTTGATGTCAGTCCCTCTTTTCTTGGCGTGGAACGTCGCTTTTACAAAACTCAGTAATTTTTGAACTTTCTAAAATTCATTGTTCTCATGTTTAATAAAATATTCTCGGTTGTTATCATTGTTAATGTCAGTCAGTGTGTCTTGGTTATCTTCTATCTTTAAGTCAATTGGATTTCAAAAAGTATTCATATGCCTAGACATACCTGCAAAATATTGATCAAACTTTTAAATACAATATTAAAAATTATAAAATTATTAAAAGATGTTTTCAATACCAATATGATGAAGTCATCCTACACGACGTTTTTTATGAAATGATCGACATAATTTCTTTCTTCATTTAGGATAAAAATCAGTATGGTGCCTGATCACAATGGAACACGAGGCAAGTGACAAGAAAATTGATGACACGTGCTAGAATTCATGATAGTAACAACACAAGCCATGCCAAAGATAAATATATTATTCTTAAGAAAGTTGATTTAAATGCGGGATACTTTTAATATGGCATATGCTACAAAAGAAAAATGTAAATTCTTCGAACAAAAAAAACCTCGCATTTATAAAATTCAGCATCAATATTTGAAGGAAAGGTGAAACCGAAAATCGATAAAACCAATAGAAAGATCTAGTAGGACTAAGACAACCAAAGACAGGTTGAGATCAAAAGAATGCATATGTCAGAAGAGATTGCACAAATAATTATACTAGAGCACTGCCGCCTGAATAGGCCACTCAGAAAGAAGAAGAAACAATGTGGATTGAGTGAAATTAAAAAAAAATCTCCATTCACATACTTGCCGAATGCATAGCTCTACATATTTCAAGGAGAAAATACCTGGGAGGCTATTGTATAGAATAAGGTACTTACATAAACTTAAGCCTGCAGAAATAATTCTAAAGAGCTACTAGTTTCTAAAACTTTCCTCGGAACTAAGTAGAAGAAAGGAGGACACAATAGATATTTTGGGTCTTGGCAAATGTTTACCTCAATAAAAAATACATCCATTCAATAAAAAGTTCCTTTATATGAAATTATTTGGAAGAACAACACCAATAGGAAATTACTCATATGCTTTTTACTGAGGGGTGATAGTGCCATCCTGTATATGGTTTAATGTTTACCGTTAAGTAAAGGGCGTTGTTCTTAGAATATCCAACGTAATGTCATTGAAGACCAAAATATCCGTGCAGTTGATGAACTTGATGTAAACAATATTAAAATCTTAAACGGGTTTTCAATATTTAACGCAGCAGTCATATTACTATATACCTCTCAGTTTTCATGCCTCGTGAAATGGATGTGTGAACGATACATCCATAACAATTGGATGAAAAAATTAAAACTTCAACCGCTAACGTGAAGGATATTCAAATGTTAACGACTGTATACTCACAGATACTATTACAATAAGTTTTTCTATTTCTATTTTTTTGTCCGATAGCTCTATAGACTGAAAGTGATTATATTAAGATTTAGCGAGCTCCGATATCAGATCCAGTCGGGTTTGGGACTGTCTACAAAAACTTTTAACCCAACCACAGTAACACAACGCTTAAGTGCGCCGGGGAATAGTAGGAAATGAAATTATAGTTTTCACTGAAATACCCTTTCAAGATAAGGCAGACACTTTAAATCTATGCTCAGATGGCTTACTTTTTTTACCTATTAAGTTGTGAGACGTGGTAGTATGAATTTACATGTTTTATTTCATAGGTGCATTCTGACTAGATGATATTTAAACGACGTTTTATTTGCGATTTAATTAACCTTGTCTATTCATTACAAAGTGTTTTCGATACTTTGCAGATTTATTTAAAATAATAAAAATAGTAAACAAATCACAGACATACCGAACTGCAAACATAAACTTCCTACTGATTTCAACACGCAGAAAAAGTCATTACATAATATTAAAAACTAGCTCATACTGATTCCTGGTGCTGGGAATTGAATGGAATAATTGATCCACATATCAACAATTAAGATATTATGAAACTAAATATTTTGCTCTTTTTCTCGTGCAATTCAATTTAACGCCTTACTGGTAAATGTTATCATTCCAATTATCTGTCACAGATGGTATTACATGACACTGAATTTGGTCTTCTCCTCAGTCATTGAAGGTTAATCGTTTTCTATGGTTAGTTACGCAATCTCATTTAAAACACAATAATGAGGAATCGAATTTCATCTTATGCAATAAAGTTCTATTAAATCTGGAACTTGAGAGACATTTTAAAAGATCAAAAAAATAATATTCTCATAAAAAACATCAAGTGATCAATATTTTGATTTAAATTGAGGTACACTACTTATTAATACATTATTATTAAGAAACGGAGAGATAAGTTTGAGTAGATATTTAAAAACGCCTATTCCAAAAAAACTCATTTAGTAAGATAATATTTCAATAAATAAAAAATGACGGTTACTTTGTCAAAACGTAAATTTAAACCAATTATTCATTAACTATTAATAATTGAACTAAACATATTATGGTGAATTTTCGACAAAATTTTTATTACTGTCGTGCTCCAACTGTCTGCATTCTTGTTGTTAACATAATTAATATTATAAGCACATTTTTTCTCCGTGTAGTCAATGTAAGCGTGCATAAGTTTAATCGGATAAACAATTGTATCTGTAACGGAACGTAATGGCGCTTAAAGCTCTTGTTTCTGTGTATTGGACGCCAGGCGTCGATTTAGCGTCGGCGCGCCACAAACCTTGATAATATTCAGTTCCTTACACCAAATGCTGTGGCTAAGGTGTGGCAAAGTGTTTATAATGAAATGTTATCAGAAATGAGTAAAAACTGCCCTAATTTGAGAAGTGAACTGCGTTTAAAGTTAGAAGGTTTTGCGCCAAGAAACCACGATGACGATTTACAGACATTGCCTCAAACTTCTTCGTCGTCTTCATCATCAGATGCCTCCCATTCGGTATATAATCGCAATGTTTATTTTTAAAATGGAAATATTTACCTGTTATGTTTTGTTTGCAGGATACGCGAACACACGTGGTGGTGGAATTATACGATAACGAAAAAACCTATGTCGAGTCGCTCAGGATACTTGTTACGGTAAGATTTTTTTATTTTTTTTTTATTAAAATATAATTTAAATAAAAATATTATTATTAAATATTAACATTTATTATACTTCATGTATATGCATATATATTGTTATTTAAATTATTAGCTCATCGGTTTTTAATCAAATAGAAGAGGAAAGTTGGGTTTTCAGTAAAAATCCCAAAATTATTTTAGACTTTTGATCTGTTAAAAACAGACATTTCAACAATCGTGGAGAGTTTTTAAAGTAATGTATAAAATTAAATATATTTCTCTTTTGTGGTGTTCTAACTATAAAAAAGTTGAAGTAAGCTGTTCGAATTAAATTATTTAGCTGTATTATTCCTTTATTTATTGAAAAAGGGTTATTAGCGACGGAATTTGATAATATAATATAAAACAGATGATTTTATACGTATTGTTACAATTTATCTGTATCTGTATCAGGTTATTGAGTGGACAATTTTTACCCAGCAGCTGCTTAAGATTTCTTGGCAACTTACATGATATACGTTAGTTGAAAATAGTTTACGAAAGGTTGAAATATTATTTAAGAATCTTTAACCCTCGATTCTGGTCTGGAATCTATATACAG
>CAJUYH010000544.1:0-26390 GCA_910591685.1 Galerucella tenella | reverse complement strand
ACATTTACATATTATATAATATACGCATCTACACTCAACAGTCCTTTAACAGCCACCCGCCCTCACTCTAGTTAATTTTCTTGGTGCTAATAATAAAAAAAACCAACAATTATGTTACATTGTTGTATTTCAAATAGAGTGGCAAGCAATTTTCAACGAAAATATACATTTGAAACAGAAAGTGAGGGGTGGCTGCAAAAGGACTGTTAAGTGAAATAAGATTGCTGATACGTCATTAGGAATGGAATTTGATGCAATTTCATGCCAAACAAGATATTGCCTGTAAATGATAACTTAGGACACGGTGTATATCTGAGAAAAAACAAATTGAGGTTTTAATATTAGTTAGTATATGGTAATATGCGTCAAAAAGAAACGTGTAAGATACGATCAATAAGTTTAAACTTTGTCTTAACCCGCCTGCGAATAGGACACACACTACTTACACTTCAATATCTCCTCAACAAAGAACCAGCACCAGAATGTATACATTGCCATGTTACTCTTTCTACAAAACATATCATCTTAGAGTGTCCCGAATTTTCCAGATATAGAAGACAGAACAATTTAAGTGCGGTGTTCAAGGATGTGCTCACCAAAGACACAAGTGCTTTAATTAAATAATTAAATATTTCAAAGACATTAATTTGTATAACAAAATTTAAAAATTATCTATAACACATACTACTTGTGTAAGTCCTCCTGCTAATAACTCTTAGTAGTTGATGCGGGTATGTTTGTATTAAATAAAAAAAAAAAAGTTTAAACTTTTGTTGTTGTTATTCCTGATGTTAACTATAGGTAGCCAACTTTTACAAGTCTCATGTCCATTGGTTCATTTTTTTCTGTAGGTTTACCAGAACTTCTCAAAGTCTGGCCTGTATATTAATCTTTAGAAGCACCATACTCAATGCACTTTCATTTCACGGTGAATTTAAGCAATATACTACTGATATTCGACTTTGAACGTATTTCCCCGAGACACAGTAAAAAGGTTCAAGCTATGGCTACCTATCATCTATGATACAGGGTGTAACAAAAAAGATTGGTCATCAGTATACCTACTCCTTGTGGGGTAAAAAAATGAGCTATAACATAGTACACAAGATACGGTGCTACTTGTTAAAATTAAAAATTTTAACAAGGGACATCCTCGTCTAAACTAAACATTTAACAAACAAATATTGAGAGCTGCATTCTGGTGTAACAAAAAATTTGAGGGGTCAAAAGTGTGATGACTCCCTTCAAAAACCTGAAAGCAAGAAAAAGTTATTGCTTCTATTCAGATTCTAATCACCAGCTGTAATATAAGGCGCCACAATTAAATTTTATCATAATGTGGTTTAAGACCAACGTTAGAACAATAAAACAATGCCTTTTATCGTGTCAACTCCTTTACATAGTTAAGTTAGGTTCAATCGATCTACTTTTGAATGGTAATTTATTAAGACGCGTCCACACTATGTCGCTATTTACTTTGGCAATACCAATTGGCAAAGACAGCGACTGTAAAAACGTCCTTATATGTGTAGGCATTCATTCAGTTTAGTCGCACAATATTCACTGAACAGGACGATCCTGGTATGATTTGTCAAATTGATAAATTTCCCGTTCGTCCACTCCATTTGAAAGCACATGCTAACTGGCAGACAGTCTGAATCACAACTAAAGCCGCGAGAGGCCAGTGGTTGGCACATCCCCACTCTTCGTCTCATTCCCAAGTAACACAATAAGCATCGAAGTAGATTTAAAATCGACTTTTGTGTCACTCTTGAAGCTAATAGGCAATTGAAACCGTCCACTAAAGCTTCTACATGTAGCATTCATTACGTAATCGCTGCCTAAAGGGAGCGCGCGGTTTGGCCTTAAAGTAGATTTGATAGCTTATTAGCAATTCAACCTGTAGGCCTGAATAGCCATCCATAAATTGACACCAAAAGAGCATTTTATTAGATTTGATAGCCAACATTGGCTGTCAAAGCGATATAAAGAAGCAGTCGTTTAGTCCAGATATGGCTTTCAATGATTTGAATCATCATGCGCATTTGAACATTTGTCGTGAGAATGTAATGAAGTTTTGTTTTGGATAAATATTAGATTGATATTGGAAATTTATGCCAACAGTTATGTAGGTGTTCACAAAAACAAAAATCGTCAACTGTTATGGCAGAGATCTTTCCTTCTATATATTATGACAATTATTATTGTTTTTGAAACTGGAAAATATCATTGTGAACCATCAGAAATTTCTGCAAACCTTAATTGTCTGTAAGATGTCAATGAAATACTTCCTGAAAACAGAGGGGCATACAAACAAAAGCACGTAGTAAAAATATTTGCGATCATTATTAAATCAAACAATACTATGTTTGTGTTACTAAACACGGGTGAGAAAGACACGTTTTTATAATCTAAGTTATAGGTATTGAAATATTTATGTTGCTATATACTATAAAAATGTATCAGTTTCTCTATCTTTAAATAATTAGACAATTACTGAGACCATCATTGTTGCTTTTACATTTCTACATTTATCAGGAGCATTAAAGGACAATTCAACATATACAAACCCTCGATTTCAAAATATTACAGTTATTTTAGTTGAAACAACAGATGAGAAGAAAATATTGAACGTACGTTGAAATGTAAACTAGACATGTTAACAAAGGCGTACTGTGATGAAAACTAATATTGTGTTAAATGGAAGTAGAAACTGTATAGGTATTTAGAATTGTGGTATAGTCTGTTCGGGCTATTCTCCGAAACGACTGAATCGATTCTGGTCATACTAATTGGGCACATAGAATAGAATCAAGAAGGACATGAGCTACTTTAAAAAAAATTAGGTATTTTTAAATTGGACACCCTCTTCATATTTTTTCAAATCCTCATCCATCATCAGTCAAGCATGGAATCGACATGTTGCAACTAATGGGAATGTGGAGTCTACATACGGAGGAGGACGAGAACGAACCACAACACAAGTTCAGGACCGATTAATAATCTTAACTGCTAGGAGAAACCCCGGCTTCAAGAATCAAAAGCTTTTTTAGACAAGCTACTGGACTAGTTATTTCTGGCCAGACTATCAGAAGAAGCCGAAGAAGGTTGAATATTCGTTATGATGGCCGCATTGAGCTTCTGGACTTGATTCAGCACATAATGACTGGTTATTGAGCCTATAATAGACATCGTACTATTTGCTGGCGCCATTGGCGCAAGGTTTGTTTTTATTGATAATAATGCTCGTCCTCGCCGAGCTAGACTCGTGAACGACCGGGTTTACTAGGATGGAGTGGCCACCCTCACCAGATGTGAATTGCATCGAGTATGTTTGGGCTGAGATGTCCAGGCAATTAAATCGACTTGAACAACCTCCAAAAACATCACACCAATTAGCTTATGCATTGCATGTCATCTGGGCAGGCATTCCACAGCAGTTTATCAATAATTTCATAGATAGTCTTCCAAATCCTGTAACAGCATTAAGGCGAGCCCGAGGTGATCCAACACGGTATTAATTTTCACAAACAGCCGTTGTAGATAGCATAATGAATGAACTTTGTATGATTTTATTTCACTTAATTTGGCATATTTTCTTAAACATCCATTTTTCTTTATTGAATATTTGTTTTTTAGGCTGCTTTTATTATTCTCTGGATAAAATTTTTATATCATTCGCTTCAATTGTTCAGCAGTGTATATTCTTCTTGCTCCGCTAGATTGAGCTTTTTGATTTGTCCGTTCGGGCGGGAGTACCTTATTGGTACACCTGTTGTTATTCTCACTTAGGTTTATGTATTCATGTGCTATAATTTTATCCACAACATTATCAGACTGATACCATACAGTTCAGTTAATGATCAGCAATTCTAAATTTCTCCATATTTTTAAATTACAAAATTTTTTGGATATTTCTGGACTCTTGTTGGGTTGTTTGTTTGAATTAGATTTTGTAATGGGTTCTCATTAGACCCTTAATCTTTTTCTGGCTTGTAGATGATTTGATTAATTGGTTCTTATTAGACTCTAAATCCCAATGAAAATGACTTACATTGGTTTTGGGATATCATCAGATACATAATTCGACTAATAGTTTACTTTATATTTAAATAGATTTTTGTTATTAATAATTGCTGGAATTTGATTTTACATACTTTATTCTTTGAATTGTTATTTTGTTTGGAGTTTTTTCTGACTATTGATTGGTTATCGATTTGAATTAGATTTGGTAACGGGTTCTCATTAGACCCATAATATCTTTTTGTTTTTGGAATCAGATTTAAATAATAGGTTCTCATTAGACTTTAAAATCAAATCTGTTTTCTTTGTTTAGATGACTGGTTTTTGGTTTTGAGAGGCTACCAGATTACAATTTTTATTCATTAAAATTTGTTATCTGGAATTATGCTCATATAATTACTTTCATTGATTTACAAAAATATTTTATAATTTTCAAATTAATTTATTTGTTTTTGGAATCTCTCTTGACCTATTTGTCAGTTTTCTATTTTGAATTAGATTTAGCAATAGGTTCTCATTAGACCCTTAATCTTTTTCGGCATCTTATGATTTGATGGGTTCTCATTAGACCTTAATATATCAAATTTATTTATTTATAATTTATTCAGGAAATTTACATATTTGTTTTGGGACATTACCAGATGACTTGATTTACAATAATTTTATTTTTATGCTCATGTTGGATAGCTTGTCCACTTGAATTGTCATTTGTCATTTGTTAGTTTTAAATTGAAGTAGTGTCACTTCTTTTTCCGGTCTACTAACACGTGTTCGTGTAGTAGCTGAAGATTATAATTAGAATTAAAAATGTTCAAAATATGAAGACAGTTTAACCCCAATCAGGGGATAATTTTAAATTTTAAATTTAATGTAATTTTATCATTGTGACGTTAATGTGTTGTAGACATTTAATTAGGTTTCTTGTATCATATCTGACGAGTAAGTAATTCTTTACTATATGGTTTTAAATGAAACTAACTGTTTTTAAATGACTCCACAATATATTTGTAAAAATAGGTAAATTGTCAATTTACTTGCAATTTACCTATTTTTACAAATATATTGTGGAGTCATTTAAAAACAGTTAGTTTCATTTAAAACCATATGATGAGTAGATTCCACGAAGTGAGGGTTTATACAGTTAACTCAATTCTTTACTAATTTCTTTTTTAAAATTTTCCAACTATTATTACTTACTTGCAGGTATGGCACTGAAGATGGCTTAATAGCCGAAAGCGCTTTGCAATTTTAAATAAAAATTTTTTTACACAGAATACAACAATGTTTTCTTGACTATAATTTTCTATCCTTAGTAAAGGCTAGGAAGTTAGTTTTACTGGATTTTTTTTACAGAATTGAACATTGCATTCAAAATTACTACTCGACGTGTTATGTTGTTTAAAATGAATTTCATTAATTCCGTGAAGATAAAAAATCTTTTAATATAAAGAAAGTAATCAAATTTTTATTTCTCGAAAATGTTTCGTAAGCTTGAACATATTTTTTATTTATTGCTAGATGAATTACTTGAAAGCAAATTTATGGTGCAGTGTAAACATTTGAAATGTGGTTTAAGTATTTGAGTGCCTTTGATTTTAATAATTTAGTTACGACGAATAAATATATTCCGTGTATTTATTAAATTGTATTTAACATTAGGTATTTTTTTGTAATATGAAAAGCTTGATTTATGAAAGAAATATTGGTTTTCAAGACGTCAAGATTCAAATCGGGTCAATAGTGTAAAAAAGAGTTGTGCCTATGGTCGAATCAAAAACTTTATCTATAAAGCATATAAATATATTTGATATCTGGTACAAACATAAATCAATATCATAGGTTATAGAAAACCAGGAGATATATCTTAATTTATTATGAGCTGCTTGAAGGCTGTCAATAATTATTTTCAGTTGGACGCTTGAAGATCTGAGCTGCACAGAGGAGGATTCAGAAATCTAATAATTAGTTAATTGCAGCATAACAATTAAAATATATCATTTTAATATTAAAACATGAGCAAATAATGTATTCGGGATGTATAAAATGTGCCAATTATGATTATTAATTAATAAATTATTATTATTATTATTCATTATTATTCATTATATTTCCAAAAAACAGAATATCTGACAACAACCTAAATGTTTTAAAAAATCGCTTAGGCCGTTTCCGAGATAATTCAGGCATTCCATATTTAACTGTATACATTGTCTATTAACAATTTTGCACCGAAAAGGTTGTCGAGTGTATATGAAAATAGTTTCAAACTTAAAAAATACTAATTTAAAAGTACTTATTTAAAAATATCTCGGAAGGAATGTTGATGAATTGTAACAAATGTATTGGTACAAGCTAATTCAATTAAAAGACTATATTTTTGATGTTAAGAAAAAAAATTATTTTTAAATTTTTCATGAAATTCCGGGAAACTGTAGTAGGTTTGTGTAAAAATTGTACTCAAGTCATAAGTGTATTTTAAAATTGACACTAATATACTAATATTAGAGATAATTACTCTAGCAATTATATACAGGGAGACTAATAAAATCCATCAATTAATTCCTTCATTTAAAACAGGTGCAGAAACTGCTATTTCTTCTTGAATATTTTGTTTACATAAAATATTACAATGTCCAATACATAGGTAGATACTCTTAAAAGTAGACT
Source organism: Galerucella tenella (assembly GCA_910591685.1). NCBI lineage: Eukaryota > Metazoa > Arthropoda > Insecta > Coleoptera > Chrysomelidae > Galerucella > Galerucella tenella. The sequence goes on along the minus strand of CAJUYH010000544.1, from coordinate 19,700 downwards.
ATATTTATTTTACCTATATGAAGAAGTTACAAACATTTTCAAATATGGCTCTGTATTTATCAATAAAGTTTATTGCTAAAGTCATCTTCGTTGGCAGTTTCCCGTAAAAGCCACAAGAACACACACAATACTTCTTGACCTTGGCTACTAAACGGTGGGAAAGAAACCATATAACACATTAACCTACAATACATTGGAAGGGTCATTCAAATAAACTTTTTTCAAATTGTTGATGGTATTGGAGCATGCCACTTGGGAAATAAAGTAGAGTGCTATAATATATAATTTACTAAATTATTTATGAATGAATGAATTATGTATGAATATCTGTTTCTAGCAGTGCTTAAATTTATCGATATCTTTTTTTTTATAATTACGAAAATAATTTGAGCAATAAAAAATAAACCAATGTAGTTCCCAAGTGTAAGGCACGAATAGTGTTTCTTAAAATATGTTTTTTTTTAATTTGTTTATTTGACTCACGATGAACGTGCCCAAGCCGTAATACTACGTGAAGATGGATGGAGCTACCGAAGAAAGGGTGGTAAATTTAATGTGAATTATGCAACCATCTCACAAGTACAACAAAGATTCCTAGAGACAGGAGATCATACCCATAGAGCAGGACAAGGAAGAAATCGAGTCACAACACAAATCCAGGATCGATTTTTAAGAATTTCGGCTCTTTGACAGCGATTTGTGATGTTTCATAGCCTACATATTCAACTGCGCGAGGTACATGGTCTACAAATTAGTGCTAAAACTAGATTTATGACCTAGGATTGCTGCATGATGTCCTATATTAACCGTAGATCATCGAAGAGAAAGACTAAGTTTTGCCAGAGAACACGAAAATCGGGTTGAGGTTGACTGGAAATGCGTGCTCTTTTGCTCTTTACAGATGAGTCCAGATATTGTCTGTACAATAATGATAGACGTATCCGGTTATTTCTACGACCCAACGAACGTTATGCCCAATGCAACTTCTCAAATACCACGTTATTTGGAGTAGGATCCAGTATGGTTCGGGAAGGTATTTCTTTGACAAGACGCACGGACCTAACGGTCATAAATAATGGAAGTATGACAGCTGACAGGTAGATACAAGATATCTTACAACAGCATGTAGTAAAGTGTAACTAATTTTAATGTGATGACCTTGAATTGTATTACAAATTTTATGCAGGTTAATTTTAATCCACTATATTAATTTGAATTACATTTGAAAAGCATTATTTCACAATATTCGAATTTATAAAACAATTTTATGCACGCTATTGGGCGGCTTTTTCCTTCGAAAGGATTAAAAATATGGGTCATCACATTAACAATAGTTACACTATACCTTTTGATCCATATTTTAGCGAACATTTCTTGTTAATGCAAGATAACGCCAGGCCGCATGCTGCACATGTTGTCAGAAATTACCTGGAAGAGATTGGAATTAATGGCCATTCCGTAGTCCAGAACTACATCCTATAGAAAATTTATGGGATATCCTTAACAGGCGATTAAGTGCGGAATAAATCCAATTCTATAACCTGGAAGAAGTGGGGGAGAGGTTAATTAAAACTTGATAAGAATTGGACCAAAATGAAATAAGACAGCTTATTTTAAGTATAGGTCTATGATGTCATAACGTTATTCGTGAGAGAGATGAAAACACTCGTTTTTCAGAATTTTTTTTTATTTTTGAGTTTGTTTATCTTACTGCTAATTCCGAATTTTCCTTTTATTTCTTCTTGAAATTTTATCAGAGCCTGAATGACATTTTGCCATGTTTTATAAATTGTAGTGATGAAATGTAGAATGACTCTTAATTTTTTAATATGAATAAAATTGTTTTTTCTCTTATTTTTTGGGAATCAAACCACAATAATGTTTTTAATTTTTTTTATTTCGACGATTCGGTAGCGTTCCAGCTACCTTTGTCAAGATTAACTAATGATAAAATAATTTTTGGTCCCTATCTGACACAACGGAAAAAAATATGACAACTAGACAATCAATAATATTTTGAAGTTTAAGACTACAAAACTTTGTTGTCAAATTTTATTAAGGTCCATTCATAGTAGATCACATCTCTGGTGAAATGTGAAATAAAATATTTTATTTTATGACATTCTAACGATATGATAGTCTACTAGAAATGGAATCCAGTGAAGTGCACGTACTAGAAACGGTTTTTATTGGGATAGAGCTTTTTTTCGCTTATTTTGGAAATATTATTGAAAAAATATTATTGAAAGAGCTCAATAATAAATACGAAAAATCAAAGAAAGTGCTTTATTACAACTAAATGCAGATAAATGTGTAGCTAGTTTTTCAGCCGAATGTAGTAAAATTTGGTTACCAATGTTAGAAAGAGAAATTTCCAATAATCAATTACCTGCGTTATCAGGATAGCATCATAAGTTTTTATCCAGGTTTTCTTATGATTTATCATTGGAATAGTTGTTAATCGATACACACTGCAATACACAAAATCACCAAACTGAGTTATACATATTTTGAAAACAAAATTAATCATACACAAAAAAGTAACAACAAACGCGTTTTATTAACAACATTTCCAAAATAAGCAAAAAAAGCGCTATCCAAATAAAAACCGTTCCTGGTACGTGCTCTTCACTGGATTCCATTTCTAGTAGACTATCACATCGTTAGAATGTCATAAAATAAAATATTTTATTTCACATTTTACCAGAGATGTGATCTACTATGAATGGACTTTAATAAAATTTGACAACAAAGTTTTGTAGTCTTAAACTTCAAAATATTATTGAATGTCTAGTTGTCATATTTTTTTCGTTGTGTCAGATAGGGACCAAAAATTATTTCGTCATTAGTTAATCTTGACAAAGGTAGCTGGAACGCTACCGAAACGTCGAAATAAAAAAATTAAAAAACATTATTGTGGTTTGATCCCCAAAAAATAAGAGAAAAAATAATAAATAATGTCACAAGGAACTTACAGAAGATATGAATAAAATTGATTTAATAAGTGATGCGTTAATTTTTTGGAGAAGTGTATATCTGTATATCTATCGATAGATCTGTTACATTGTGCTATATTGAAGCAATATGAGCTTCACCATCCTCCACATTTGGGACTTTTAGGTTGCCTAGTATTTGTGGACTTTCTGGTCAGAATCTTCACACCTGTACAGTCAAAGTCAACTAGATTAGGTTGAGACTGCATTATTTAAACATCTGTTATCTCTATGAAAAAGATCCACGTTTTTTAGGTGACAATTGAAGTATTTCTAATACATTTTAGCGAAGGCTTACCCTAAATCAATGAAACTAATTGAATTTTTATAAATTTTGGTGTTTGTCTTGTGCGTTTCATTTGACTTTGACTGTACATGTTAAGCAATTTCGGCTGATGCGAATTATAAACAAGACATGATCTTCGTTCTATTAGACTGGGGCTGGAGATCTAAGAACCCCAACTTTTTTTTATACTTCTTTTACGTTGAAACGACTCTGACTATATCACGTAACGTTTATGATATCTTTTCTTCTCCATGTCTAGCGCACGTTGTTTGAATGTTAAGTTGCATTTCAACATATTTAATACATTTTCTAAATGCTTATTTATCAAACTTGTTCACGGCAACCATTTGAATGATTACTTTTATTTCCTAAATATGTGAAGTAGACTCATTCCTACCTAAATGTTTTTAATTATTGAAGCTCAATTATTATTAACGGGTGTTTGAATGCGTACCTTAATTTCCAAAATTATTTTTCAGAAATATTTGGAACCACTCAAAACTCCTGAGAATGCGAATTTACTGGATGCAAATTTAGTGGACGAAATTTTTTATCAGGTAAGAACTTTTGTTTTTAAAAGCTGTATTTTTCAAGTTTGATTGAAATCTTACAACCAAAACAAAGGACTTAGTGTATCATTTACATAATTACAGAAAGTGCCTTAGCTCAAAGTAGGAATTGGAATGAATAAGCAATTCTTGAATCATATCAGGTACTGTACTAGAACTGCATAGGGCGGAAACTCGAATTTGAGTCAGTAGCATGTCAGCCGCACCAATCGAAGGTGGAATTTTTTTTAACGTGCGATGTCCAAACGCACCTTAATACTTTCACATTTTCGGAAATATGGTTATGGTCGATTTTATGCAAAATGTCGATATTTTCATCCTGTTCAGTTCTCAAACAGCAGCCTATAAAACTAGCCTACAGCATAGAGTATTAAATAAGGGGGATGTTAAACGTGTAGAGTTTTTTGGCACAAAGTTACCACTAGCGCCTACCGTAGCTACTGGCACGAACTAGCACTCAAGACGCGCGCTTTTCGAATTTTCAAGCTTTCAGCATACGCGTAATATTGAACAATATTTGCAATTGAATGATTTTGCACTTCAATATTTGTTTTTTAGTCTTTCAAGTCTAAGTCTTCAAAGACTAAGAAATAACATTATTGTGCTAAATCATTCAGCTGCAAATATTGTATTAGAATAATATAGGGAATTACGACAGAATAAAAAAAACTTATCCAAGTTAGAGAATATAATATTATTTGTCCACGACCACCTAATAATAAGTCGATATTTTACCTCCTAACAAAAGGTATATGGTACCCATATATCTACTAGAGTGAATTATTGTTCATAATACACTGGAGTGTTCATAACGACATTTTCTAGTATATAGTATTTCAAAACAATATATTTATAACGGTACGTTGTATTGATACTTTACACGGTATCGCCCATCTCTATATATGTCAAATTATTTAATTTTGACGTTAGTAATACCAACTTGTTACGAACTTGCTATATTACTGCAACGATGAATTCATTGAATTCGGATAGTGGAAATGAACGTTCTTGTACCAATGTACACCAACTGAAATAAAAAAAAGCGGCGAAATTAACGACTGTAGGAGTGCTGCCAGAAAAATCGAAAGATAACTATATGTTTACATATTATAACTTCATGAACTGGAGGTTGACTTTTATTTAATAAAGAAATCAAGGGTCGTGGACAAAGTATAGTATTCTACTCGCAATTTATGGCCAATATTCACTCGGGCGACTTGCGCCCCTCGCCTGCGGCTCGGGACGCAAACGTCACCCATCGTGAATAATGGCTATCATAAATTGCTCGTTTAATAATATACTATAATTCAACATCTTTCATACTATAAGATATCCAAAATTATTTACAAAAACAGTCAATACCTACCTGAATCTAAATTGGGATAGAAATTGTACTCTGAAGTTTAGAAAGGAAGTGCAAATTTTGTCAATCTAAATGAGTCTGTAAAATTTTTTTCAACAAAGTGATCTTCACGCAAATAACACCTTTTATTTTTAATAAGTAAAGTTCATTATTTCAAACCATTTAATACTTCGTTTAATATCTAGATCAGAAAACTAAAAAAAAAAAAGGTAGAACGTGTCGCGGGACACTCGGTAGGAACTTTAGTTCCTTTTAAGCAAAAGTTATGTAATACATCTGACGTTATAGATAAACAATTTGCATATTCTTTGGTGGTTGAGTAGTAAGCACACCAGACTCTCACGCGGTAGACGCGGGTTCGATTCCCCGCGAGGAATTTTTTTTATTGTTAATTTTATTTTTAAATAATCATTCTGCTTGATATTAATAACGACAACAGGTAGACGTTTGAAATATTTAGCAGAATATTCATTATTATAGATAATGGTACGGTACCCTCCATGAGGGAGTCCGACTGGCAACATCTACTTATAACAGCATCGTATATTTAAAAAAGGAAACCGTAGCATTATACAAATTGGACATTCGTTTACAACAAAATTAATGGAAACATAAAATTGAATTGTTAAATTTTTAATTTGAAGTTATATTACAGTTTATAGAAATTTTTATTTTCTAGATTTTTTCCTAAGTGGGTCGTAGAAAAAATATGCTGCTCGACTCGTGTGGATTGTCCATATCGCACTTGAACAATTGAGCACTCTGCCTTCGGCGTCGTGCTCCATCTTCGTCCTCGTGCGATATGGCCATCATATCCACACTAGTTGCACAAACTACAATTTTTTTCAAAATATGCCCTTTTACATTTAAAAACTACCTGCCAAATGTCAAATCAATTTATCCATCCATTTTAAAGTTATCGAATTAAAACATTCAAGTTTTCAAAATTTCAACACCCTGTATTTCGAAAAGTAGCTAGACCCCTTAATCGCGCAAAAAAAATTATGGAAATAATAGTAAAAATTTATCCGAACAAATCCAAGTAGATCACTAGCACTGCGAATACCAGCTTTGCATAGAATTTCAATATAGCATCGGTGGTTCAGTGGTTAGAATGCTCGCATTGCACGCAGGCGGCCCGGGTTCGAATCCGGGCAGGAGCATATTTATTATTATGAATCGCTGCTTCGTAAACGAGAGAGAGAAGGAGGCACAAGCACGGAAAAGCAAGGCACATAACGAAAAAATGTAACATAACGTAGCGTAACGTAACGCGTAACGGTCAGATCTTTTGCGTCGCGACCCCTGGTCGCTCAAACATAACCTGGCGTCCAAAAACTTCTTATTTGTATAATTTTTGCAGTTATTCAATTGTTGTACCCATTTAAACAATTAGGCATCTTGAAGCAAACACCAATATTATAGAGCAAGCACACAAATACAGTGTTCAAAATATTGAAGCACTTTTTCACATAAGTAATAGGTATCTACAATAACATCCTAAATTACATTGATATAAATATATCTAGCAACTACATACATCCCACATAGCAATTTGACATCCTAAGCATATGCGTGGAATATTTTCAAAAAGAACATGGATGTGCAAAGTATGTTCTCAAATAATACCAAAACAAGTGCTATAAATAGATTGTGTTGCGCCCTGGTTACATGCTGGTCAGGTTTTCAGAATGTGATGAAAGATGTTCTTATAAGATGCTGAGTATGTACCCAGCACTCAGCAGACTGTGTACGATCCTTAGAGCAAGTATGGGACTAGGGTACATACCAAAGGTCTGGAGAAATGTTAGGGTGGTCTTTATTCCTAAACCTGGTAAAACAGGTGACAATAAAGCGAAATCCCTGAGACCCATAAGTCTGATGTCATTTGTACTGAAGACATTGGAAAAACTGGTGGACATGCACATTAGAGGAGGATCGTTGGTAGAAAGACCGATCGACCTGGATCAATATGCATACAGACCAGGAGTATCCACAGAGACAGCACTCCATCACCTAGTACAAGGAATAGAGTACGCTCTCGAAAATAAGGAAGTATTATTAGCAGCCTTCCTTGATATAGAGGGTGCATTTGACAACACCTCCCACAAAGTAATCACTAGGGCAATTCGTCAAAAGCAAATTGACGAAACAAGCTGCAGATGGATAGACTGCATGCTGAAAGACCGAATGATATTCTCAACCTTGATGGGCACAACATTGTCAGCCCGAGTTTCAAGGGGATGTCCTCAAGGAGGAGTACTGTCTCCTCTAATATGGAACCTTGTAATGGACGGACTGATAAGGAGACTCAAAAAGGAACACCATACTGTCTTAGGATATGCGGACGATCTAGTCATCATATCACAAGGCAAATTCAGTACTACGGTCAGAGAGCGCATGCAACAGGCTCTGAACATAGTAACGAAATGGACGACAGAGGTGGGTTTAAATATAAGTCCCACCAAATCAAACTTAGTACCCTACACCAAGAGAAGGAACTTGGCAGGTTTGGGACCACTATACCTTCAAGGTACGGAAATTCCAATGGTTATGGATGTTAAATATCTCGGGGTGATTATTGACTCGAGATTAACATGGTCCAAACAAATGGAAAAAGTTGCAGCAAGATCGGAAACCACACTAATGATGGCAAGACGAACTTGTGGGAAAACATGGGGGTTGAGTCCACGAATGATACACTGGATATACAGTGTAGTGGTTAAACCCATAATAACATATGCGTCTTTGGTCTGGTGGACAAAGACGACACAAAAGAATGCAATGACGAGACTAGGCAAGGTGCAAAGACTTGCATGTCTCAGCATTGCAGGATGCATGAGAAGCACGCCAACGGCAGCACTAGAAGCCTTATTCGACCTTCCTCCACTACACCTCGTGATAATGGGGGAAGCAAGGATGGGACTATTTAGGCAGCAAGATAATCTGAGCAACAAAATAGTTAGATCAGGACACACATCTGTTAAAGACATCATAAGTGAAGCCATTTTAGATATGAAAACAGACTATATGGCCACTAAACTTCTCCCAAGCCCTAAATATGAGGTAGAAATACCTCACAGAAAGGACTGGCAAGACCCAAGCAGACTGAAATTTCCCCGAGGAGAGACCTGGTACACAGACGGATCACAGACAGGGGAAGGAACAGGAGCAGGAGTGTACAGTGAAAAGAGAAACACAAAAGGCTCTTTCTCACTAGGCAAACATACCTCTGTATTTCAGGCAGAGATCTATGCCATCCTAGAATGTGTCAGAATTAACAAATATAGGACTGACACTCATAGGATAAACATACTAACTGATAGCCAGGCAGCCCTTGCGGCTTTAAATAGCCGCAAGGTAACATCCAGACTAGTAGAAGAATGTCAGAAAGAACTAAATGAACTGGCAGACCACATTAAAGTAAGATTGGTGTGGGTGCCGGGACATAATGGTATTTCTGGAAATGAACAAGCTGATGAACTCGCAAAAAGAGGTTCAGCAACAGCATATGTTGGACCAGAACCAGCTCTTGGGACCACAAAAAAGGTAGTCCGAGCGCAAATACAAAAATGGGTACAAAGCCAACATAGACTTCATTGGAGGAACACTCCGAAACAGGTACACAGCAAAACCTTCATGGGTGACACATGTGCAAAGCGGGCCAAAGAACTACTGAATATCAGCAGGAATAAGCTAAGAATTATTGCAGGTTATCTAACGGGTCATACCCCATTAAAAGATCACCTGCATAAAATAGGGTTATATAACGGGGACCTCAGCTGCAGACTATGTGGCATGGAGAACGAGACCGTGACCCATATCTTGTCTGACTGTGAGGCACTGCACTCGAGGAGACGGGCAATCTTCGGAGAGGCCAATGTGCCACCTGAAGTATATGGCACACATCCAATGGACCTATACCGTCTACTCGAAGGTACGGGGATAACTGGATGGGTGGACTAAATATGGGAGCAGAGTACAATAAGCCAATAGGCTGCAGTGCTCCCGGCATCTGAACGGCTCCCAAAATGGAAAAAAAAAAAAAATGTACCCAGCACTAAAAAGCTCAAAGTGCCAACAAACATGTAATAGCACATCCTTTTCACATGCTACGCATTTTCCAGCTATAGGCCTTCGATATACAGTACATACTAGGCATGTGCTATCGGCGTATATATTATATACCTATACGAGTGCTATTAATCTATACATGTGCTAGTGTAGATGCTAGGCACATGCTTAGGATATCTCGTATTATTCGCAGGACCTACGCATATCCATTTCACTTCCTTCTACGAAAAGAATGTACTTTGCACATGCTCTTCTGAAGTTTCTCTCTTGCAATGCATACTCTTTGTAGGTGCTATGTACATTTTGTACATGATATAGAAGTTAACTTTTTTGTCAACCTCTTATTTTTCATTTACCATTTACCAATGTAACATTATTAATTACTGCAAAGAAAAATCCTTGTTCTGAGAGAACCTCCATGCCATGTTGATCACGGCAACCCCTATGCCAGGTTAGTATAATTCTTTAGCTTTGGTCCGGTACCTATTTGATTTCCGTGGTTACATATGAATCGGTGTAAAGATACAAATAAAAGTCAGCGCCCTCTTTCGATGCGTTTATGTATTATTTCGAATACTTTGTTGAAAAGGAACTCTTCTCAAATGTATTTTCTTAATAACACTATCTATATAGTTGTTCTCACTTATTCAATCATCAAATCAATTTTATATACGCTGTATTTCTCAATTCAATTCAATAACTAATTGAAGAAATGTAGATGCTGTCTATACTCTTCCAAATAATGTGCTATTCACATGCGATAAAGCATATGCTGAAACAGGATGTGATCGCATGTGCGAAGGACGTATTCAGCATGTGCATTGAATGTACCAAATAATGTTCTGTTTTATACTTTGCACATGCTAAAAATATGATTTAAGGTTAATCATCAGATTATTCAGATATATACATGCTAAGTGTATATTATAAATGGATAGATATATATGATAATGGCTTCAATATCGAACGAAGTTAGCTTAATAAAGAATATATATATATTAAGTCATTATCGCATCGACTTTATTTTATGGTATATGAGTAGCATTTGCTTTAAATCTATCAAATAATATTCCATGTTTTATATTTTGCACATGCTAAGGATGGGCTTTGTGGCTAATTCAGATATCGGCAGATGCATATTTAAAATGAAAGGGTACAACACCAATGATGGCTTAGAAAATAGTAAATATTTATTCACATGTATGTAAAACGAATAAAACGTGCTGAAGATCTGATGTGAAATTACCTGACCTGATTGATAATCCCTATCACATGCTTAGGATATCTGTAAAATAAAAGACTTCTGATATTCTTCAAGGTATATATTAGCATATGCGCTGAATGTAGTGAAAAGAATCTTAGTTAATGGTAAATTATTATTATATGCTAAATATATAATTAAAAAAAAAGCTTTAGGTGTACTTTTATGGTATGTGCGAATCATATGCGAAAGATCTACGGAAAAAACAAGTTTGAATCTAGAATTCTTAGCACTTGCTATGGATGTATGTAAGGGATGTGCTCAAAAGTATGTGGACAGCGTATGCTAATCATGTACCGAAACGAACATCTTTTACGGGACGTTGAAGGCATATACTTGGCATATGAATCTTCTTTAAATGCTATGTGGGATATTGTTTTAGTTTGAATCACAAATTTCTGGTCATCCTTCGTTCTTGTCTGCAAAAAAACGATAAAATTACAAATAATCTTTTCATTACGAAAACCCAACCTCAAACGGCTAGGATTAAAAATCTACTTTTTTATCTTACCTATGATAAGTGATGATAAATGCTGTGATAATAGTAGGTATCAATGATGAAGATAATTAATTTCTTTGCAGAAGGGCCAATGAGTAGATTAAATAAAAATAAATTCACAAATGACAACGACCAACGACTAACCTCAAATTGAAATAATACTAAAAATGAAAAGTTTTGTTTTTGTGTAGAGGGAGGCGGGGTTTGTTAGTTCAGTTAGTTGCTGTAAAGCGCCGTGCTCGACTGGCTGCGCACAAACTTTGTGCCAGTTTCTTCCATGTGTTTTAAAACTTCTATTATTTATTACTCTATGGCCTACAGTAAGATTATTGAAAATAGTACCTAAGCTATCGTAGCATGAATATGTTGTTTATTCTGATAACACATAAAAATGGGTTAACAGATATAAGAAGGCATTGCAAAACTAAAAATAAGCACAATATTCTTCCCCCATTTTGCCCACGAAAATATGATCGACTGGAATTAGTCTGCACCTATTAACCAATTATTATACATCAAATAGCCTTGTTTTCAATGACATCTGACTTGAGTTATAAGAATACTTTTGTAAACAGTGAAAAATATTTAAAGACCTGAATCTATTCAAATTATTGATCAATTTTTATTCTTTTCCAGATTCCTTTTTTGTATAACCATCACCAAATTTTCTTGGCTGAACTGAAGGAAAGACTGGAGCAATGGGACGTCAAGCAAAAAATTGGCGATGTTTTTTTAGAGATAGTAAGTTTACTCCAATCATATGTATTTAAATAACTATAAATAAAATAATTATAAATTATATTCTTAAAAACTGAAAAACACGCTTATTTAGCAGTTCCAGATTATTATTTTTTACTTGTTATTTCAATCTGCTATAAGTTCGTACTTTTTTTAATTAACACATTTTTAGTCTTTCATTTAAGAACTCGCGCTGACAGACAGCGGTCCTAGACCGCGGCAATCAACGAGAACGTTTGCGTTCGGGAGCTCTATTCACAAAAAGCCAAAGAACTCGTCAATTGCCTGCCTTTCTTTTGCAGGATTGGCCTTCCTCTAATTGTTGTCTTGTTTTTCCATACCATCTGTTATTAAAATATATAATTCATTTAAAATTTTCATTGACATACGACAAAAAATAAAAAATCGTCCTTCATTCTGCAAAAAGATTATTAATTTCTCCTTGCTGTTTATTGGGTGTACCCGTAGCCAATGTTTCCTATCTCTCTTGGACGCCTCCAAGCTCCATAAAAGCAGTACTTCGTCGTCATCTGAAGATGAGCTATCTGACATGTTTCACTCACAATATTTAAAACAAAAATGGAACCCTGGTAATTGACCACTGTATGCGTGCTATCCGATCTCCAAAGAGTATCGCAGAATTCAGAACGCCTGACCACCCTCTGTCTGCGTGGGCTCTAACTTCAAAAATATACATATGTATACAGGGTGTACCAATCTTACGACAAACTTCGGTATATGGGTTATTTTAAGAGATATCAAAAAATATTATCAACAAAAATAGTAGATGTGTTGAAGGTCCATATTTTGAAATTATATCGAACTATACAGAGTGCTGCATAACTCCGTTACAAACCAAACATATGGTTTTTCAAATGAGATCCCCTGTATATTATACCGAATTCGGATTGGTTAAATTTTTTTGAAGCTTTTGATATGAGGTTATGCCACGTTATACAGAGTCCTTCTAAAGATATGGACACGTTTATGTGAAAATCGTAGGTGAATCAACGCTCTGTAGCTTGTTGTACGTTGAAGAAAAAAATGTATTTTGCCAAACAGAGTTTTGTAATATGATGCAATATCTCCGTATCCTATTAAATTTCAAATAGATTCTTTCTTGTATACAGGGTGAACGGAAACTCGAACCTGTCATTCTCTTTCTTATTTCAAGTGGAACACCCTGTATTTTATAGCATAAATAGAATCTTCGATTATGTAACTTTAATTTTTGTCCAGCATTCCCTATACCCAAAGTTTATAAAAACACAGTTATTTTGTAATATTTATTGTAAAATATAACTACTGACCTATTATGTGAAAGACTTAAACGTTGTATGTAACAAAAAATCCTAATTGATGATAAATTTCAATGAACAATGTATTCTAAACAAAACTAGCCACCAAAAGTATAATCCCAACCGTAATATTAAACTAAAGGTTCAAAATGTTCACCGTTAACATCAATGCAATGCTGCAGAACAGTTCAAATGATTGACTAACATTTCTCAGCATATCAACGTTAGCAGATCGAAATGCCGCACTAATTATCCTTTTCATGTCATCTCTAATAGCCGGGGATTTTATAAACTTATTCCTTACAAGACCCGAAAAAAATAAATATACTTTTGTTACATTGGGTGACCGAGCTGGCCAATCAGTTGGGCCCCCTCTTACAGCATTGCATTGATATTAACGGTGAACACTTTGAACCTTCAGCTTAATATTACTGTTAGGATTATACTTTTGATAGCTAGTTTTGTTTAGAATGAATTATTCATTAAAGTTTATCATTAATTAGGATTTTTTGTTACATACAACGTTTATTGCTTTCACATAATAGGTCAATACTAATAGTTTACAATAAATATTACCATATAACTCTGTTTTTATAAACTTTGGGTATAGGGAATGTTTGACAAAAATTAAAGTCACATAATCGAAGATTCTATTTTTGCTATAAAATACAGGGTGTTCTATTTAAAAGAAGAAAGAAAATGACAGGTTCGAGTTTCCGTTCACCCTGTATGTAAGTGGGAATATAATTGAAATTTAATAGGATACGGAGATATTGCATCATGTAACGAAACTCTGTTTGGCAAAATACATATTTTTTCTTCAACGTACAACAAGCAACAGAGCGTTGATTTACCTACGATTTTCACATAAATGTGTCCATATCTTTCGAAGGACTCTGTATAACGTAGCAAAACCTCATATCAAAATCTTCAAAAAATGTAACCAATCCGAATTCGGTATAATATACAGGGGTCTCCATTTGAAATATCATATGTTTTGTTTGTAACGGAGTTACGTAGCACTCTGTATAGTTCGATATAATTTCAAAATATGGACCTTCAGCACATCTACTATTTATGTTAAAAGCATTTTTTGATATCTCTTAAAATAACCCATATACCGAAGTTTGTCGTAAGATTGGTACACCCTGTATATGTGGATTACTAGTCCGAAACCTTATCGTTTCTGCTAATTCTTCATTGATTTGAAATAAGTTATAGGAGAAAAAGTGTGGAAAAGCTTCCACGATCGCTATGAAAAACAATTAAGTATTTGACACTAACACTGTTCAACTGAATTAAAAATCAAACCTAAATCACATCTTCTATTTTACTTTTTTATACTACGTATATCTTTTGTGAAATCCAAATAACTGTTGAATTTATTTTTCCGGTAACGTATCTCACTATAATAATATACTATGCTATTTACATTTCAGGCAAATGATGAAAAATAATACATTTAACCCGTATTTTATTTCTCACTTTTCAGTTCGATTGTCTATGAAGCATGTTTTTCAGTTTTTTAACTGTAATGTATAAATGGAGCAAAATTAACTCCTCTCCAATGGTGTGCGGTTTCCCAGATTTTGCTATAAGTAATGAGATATTGTAAGATGCCCGCAAGCCATCGTCGTTGCTTTCAGACGTTGAAGCGAACATACTATGCACGGTGGGTCTCTTTTCATACTTTTCCTCCAATGTTTGGAAATATACGCTCTTTCTGAATATGGAATATGCAAGTTCTTACAAAAACAATTGCTTCTTATAATATTGTCTTCCTATATTCATAGGAGAAGTCAAGCTTCTTATAATATTGTCTGCCTATATTATTGTCTCCCTATATTCATAGGAGAAGTCAAGTCGGGTCACCTAATACATTTTTATAGACCCCCGTTAACGAGTTGTGGACCCCCATTTTTCTTCCACGCAAGCGTAGACCCCTGTCGGGCTCCCGTGGACCCCTGGGGGTCCACCTGGACCATTTTGGGAATCAATGGTTTAGGGGTTGCGTTATAAATGGAATACCCCATATTTATCCACCATATTGTATTGTCCTAGACAAGTGTAGTACGAAGTTTGAACTAAATATGTTTGTTTATACATACATACAAGTGAAGCTGTATCTGTATCTGTAGATAAGGAAGGGTGAGTGAAGGCTCAGAGCACTTAGCCCACATGTGAACCATTGTACATCCTTCCGAGGAATTGTCCTCCTAGGTCATAGACCATTCTGTCCTTCCCACGAAGGTGGACAGGTCACTAGGAGACATCTCCTTTATATCGGCAGGTGTAGGCCAAGACTCACCGAATACACACTCTCTTATTGACGATAACTCCGGACACTCGCATAAAACATGCCTGACAGTTTCATCTTCCTCTTCACACATCCTGCATAGAGGTGTGTCCACTAGCCCCATAGTATAGAGGTGTTTCCTGAGTTGACAGTGGCCAGTCAGAAATCCTACTGTTAAACGTAGGTTTTTCTTGGTCATTGTCAAAAAATTTTTCGGCACCAGCTTCCCAGGGACGCCCAGGGTGGTCCTGGCAAGACTGCATCCTTTGATTACATCCCATCTCTTAAGGGATTGAGCATGGGTGTAACGTTTGGCTAGTTCCGCAATTGTCGAAGTCGTTAGGTGTCACTGGGTTCTGAATTTTTTAGTCCAGCCGCTTCCCTGGCTACAAGTGAAGCTAATATAATTTATTTAGCTGACTGATTTTACTTTTCATATTCATAGTATTTAGCAAATTGAAAAAACTATGAGGCCGCAGGAAGATTCGAACTCTTTATCTATTGCTTACTGGACAGGCGCTTTAACCAATAAATCCACGGCGCCAGCTAATAATAAATTGTAATTATCGTGTTTTTAATCTGTTGAAGCTTGATATTGATGGACTAGTTCAAAAGCAGTTCTGATACAATGCTTAAAATCCCCAAGTTCCATTTTTCTTTGCATATATCTGTATATTCAAGCATGTATAGGTACCTCATGATTTTTTAGGAAATAAATGTACAAAGTTTGAATTAAATCTGTTTGTTCAAAGTGGGTCAAAATCGAGACCAAAAGCAAAGATTACAGAATAAAATATAAGATGTTTCACTCTAGGGCGGTTTGATTCAAGTTGCTGTCCCAAACGGACGCCGCTCTCATAAATTATGTTTACGATTCGCTTTTGTTGTCAATAACGAGACCGGTAGATACCAGAACAGTTCGAAGAGCTTATTTTATTTCAAGCTATACAGGGTAATTAGAGAAAAATATATTTAAATTAATAGGATTCTTTATTACAAAGGTTTATTTTTAAATCTTAATAATTTCGAAAAATGTTCGGGATATGAATTTGAAAAGGTAAGTATTATAATTCTGAGAAGGTTCTAAATAATGATTGGAACTGAATTAATTCCATCTTTTAGAAAATAGACGTTTATTCATTTCTATATTATTTGACAGTTTTTTTTATGACATATATTATTTTATGATAAAATCAACAAGTCTAATATAAAGGTCACAACAATTCTCCCCTCCTTATTAAAAACTATTTTACAATATAAAGAGACAACTTTTAAAACATATAAACATTCACATATACTGTTAACACACACTTGAATTTTAATTTTATATCATTACGTAGTCTTTGGACCAAACAGGTGGACGTTTTACTCTTATAGGACGTAATAATGACGCATCAGGTGTTGGTTCACCTAAACATCGTTCATTTAATGAATCTCTATTACATTGAGGGACTGCTGGAAGCATTGGAATATTGAATGACTGAGTGGGTCCAAACGTTACTTTCTTTTTCCTGACTAGTGTCGATTTCAATTGGTTGACATGTCTTTTTAATGTTCTACCTGAGTCTAAAGCGACCAGATAATGGAGTTTTCCAAGCTTCTTTTCGACATTTCCGAGCTGCCATAAATGTTTATTATTGATGAAAACTCTAGCCTGGATTCTCTCCCCCACTTGAAATGAACGTACTGGTTTGTATGAGATCTGTGAGGCTTTGGGTCGATAAGGAAAAATTGCATCCAAACGGATTCGCATCTTCCGATGTAAATACAATTCGGCAGGAGATTCACCACAAACTAGTGGTGTAGCACGATACCGAAACAAAATGTTTTGGACTTTGTCTTGAATAGGTGTTTTGTCATCCATACTCGCTTTTAATCTATGCTTTAAAGTCTGCACGTTTCTTTCTGCAAGTCCATTTGTCGCCGGATGTCCTGGAGCTATAAATTTTTGGAATATTCCATTGAATTCGCAATATTCTTGAAATTCTTCACTTTTAAAAATTGATGCATTGTCCGAAACTATTTCCAATGGATACCCGTGTACTGCAAAAATATTTTCTAATAATCTAATCGTCGTTAAACTATTTGGAGCATCCTTCAATATTTTAATTTCTGCCCATTTTGATTTCGCATCTATGCATACTAAGAAATAGCATGATTCAAAAGGACCTGCATAATCAATGTGAATTCTCTCCCAATTACTTGTAGGTGAATCCCATGGATGAACAGGTGCCTTCGGCGGATTTGATCTTGTTAGTGCACAGTTTTCACAACTTTTGACTAGTTGTTCGATGTCCCGGTCAATGCCAGGCCAATACACATAACGGCGTGCCAATTGCTTCATTTTTGTAATTCCAAGATGTGTTTCATGTAGCTCTTCAAGTATACTGGATCTTAAGCTTCCTGGGATTACAATTCTATCCATCCTAAAAAGTATGTCGTCAATCAATGTGTATTCTGAATCAATCGATTGATATTTCAAACTCTGAATAATTTTGCTGAGATCTGGGTCGTTTTTGGTTTCATTTCTAATTATCGTTGATGTAACTTTCTCGCTTGAAATTTGGAAAATTACTTGATGATATATTTGATTCACTTCATCACCAATTCGAGTATCAGTTGAAATATTTGAATTTTCAATTGGAGCTCTAGACAAACAATCGACATTTTGATTTTCTTTGCCTCTCTTGAACTGGACCGAATAATTAAAACCTGAGAGAAATGATGCATAACGAAGTAAACGTGAAGAAGTCATTTGTGGGAGTGCTTTATGATGATGGAATATTCTTGAAATTGGCTCATTGTCGGTAATAAGTAAGAAATGCTTTCGAAATAGATAATTATAGAAGTGATTAACACCAAAAATAATTGCAAGCGCTTCTCTGTCGAGTTGACTATAGTTGCTTTCAGAGACAGTAAGCGAACGCGAAGCATATGCCACTGGTCTTTCCACTCCGTCTATAGTATGGCTGAGTACTGCGGCTATTCCAGTGGGACTTGCATCTGTGGTTAAAACAAGAGGTAAACAGGGATCGAAGGGTATAATAACACGATTGCTACAAAGCTCAGTCTTTAATTGCATGAACGCTGATTCGCACTGTGCTGTCCATAACCATCGTTTATTTTTCCTTAGCAAACATCGAAGAGGATATGAAATAGTGGAAAAATCGGGAACAAATCTGGAATAATATGTGACTAAACCTAGGAATCTTTTAACAGCGTTTACATTAGATGGTCGTGGCATATCGTGAATTGCGCGTATTTTGACTGGAGACTTTGAAATTTTGTTGAATTCTACAATATGTCCAAGATATTCAATTCGTTCTTTAAAGAATGAGCATTTATTTTTGTTGAGATGAAGATCATAATCCATGAGTTTTTGCAAACATGATTTTAGATTTTCAGTACATTCTTCAATGGTCAATCCATGTACAATGATATCATCGAAATATGATTCCGTTTTTGTTAGACCCTTGAGGAGCTGAGAAAGAATGCGATTAAATTCGGATGGAGCTGTTTTTATTCCAAAACTGAGACGATTCATGCGATAAGTGCCACGATGGAATGAAATTGTTTGAATCGCACTGCTTTCTTCATTTACTTGTATATGTAAATAAGCTTTATACAGATCAAGCTTACAGAAGTATCTAGAATTTCGAAGGCTATTTAAGACATCGTCTATGCGACCTATTGGGTGATTCGCTTAAACTAGTTTTTTGTTAACCCCACATTTGTAATCGACACATAATCGAACACCTCCATGTGCTTTCGGAATTACAACTAAAGGTGAACCCCAGTCGCTTGTAGGAACTAATGATATAATACCATCTGCTTCTAGGGAATCCAGTTCTTTGTCTACAAGCTCCCGGAGTGCATATGGTACACTTCTTTCTCTTGTAAACGAGGGTTTAGCGTCTTTTCTAAGTTGAAGTGTCACTTGCAGTCCTGGAACACATCCAACTTTTGCTTGAAATATTGGTGAAAAATTTTTGAATATACTTTCGATTGATTTGTCGTGCTGCATGGTATATACTGGGGCTGAGATTTTCATGTCGGTGTCAATTTGGTGAAGTTCAATACCTAGTCCTCGAATCCATTGTCGCCCAAGAAGAGCAGAATGTCCAGCATAAACGATGTGTAGTTCATCTTCAATCACCTTCCCACGGTATTCAACATTAACAGAGACTTTTCCCTTGGATTGAATTACATTGCCTGAATAGGATCTGAAGGCTATGTTTGAATTTTCCATGGGCACATTCAAATTTAAATTATTGAAATCGTTCTCACTTAGTAAAGAAAACTTTGCACCTGAATCGACTTCGA
>CAJUYH010000543.1:36032-63722 GCA_910591685.1 Galerucella tenella | reverse complement strand
TGAGAAAACCGCAACATATTTAGTCGAAAATGCACCTGCGGATATCGTTAATAATTAGTAACGGCCTTTTTTTTATTTACCTCGACATGTAAAACAAAGTAAAGGAGAGAAAAAAAAATACCGACCGTAAAGTCCAGAAACGAAATGTTCATGCTAAATTACCAACTAAATTGTATACTTCTTATTTGTGAGGTAAAAACACGATTGGATTTAGAAGGTCCTCGAGAGATGTGAAAATTCCTATTAAAGTATGAGATTAAAATAAAGTCATAATATTAAAATAATAAAAAAGTGATGCATATCAATTTGATCCATTATAAAAATGCATGCAATATTTTGTACAGGATCATCCAGCAATACCAAAATGTATATAGTCTGCTTTTATTTAGTATACAGGATGATTCTAGATTCCACGATATTCTAGTTAGTTTTAAATTGAATGTATTTTATATTATCTCCATTTTTTGTTAATTTTGACGATAAAGATTTCATTACAAAGAAATATAATTTTATAGCAATTTTTCGTTCTTCTACACATTCTATAATATGCAATTGTGTAGTAAAAATTGAAATTTAATAGGTTATCAATATACTCTGATTATATTGGTTGAAAAACGAGTCAATAATATCTCGATAAAATTCTATTTAAAAAAGAACCACAGACATAATTTGAATTGAGGTTCTCTCCAACGGACAACACAAGAATAATCCGGTTTAAAGAAAAAAAAAGTGTAAAATCGTTGGTAACGACGAAATTATTATTACAATTAATTTCACAGCATATTTTATACACTTAAAGGCGTTAAGAGTCACGAGCTTCTTGAATAGAAATTGTTCAACTAACTTGGTTAACTGATAAATCCACACATCATACAAAAATAATGTAATAAGTGAGGTTGGAAATAATTATTGTTCCTCCACACGTCAATAAAGTCAATAGAAATGTGTACTTTAGTACAAACGGAAGATATGATTTTAGAAAGTTTAGTTTAGATATTGAATTTACTGTATGTACCCTAACCCTTACTTATGTCTCCAAAAGTATGAATATTTACGGATTTATGGTTTCTAAAGGACCAAAAGAAACAAAAAGTTTTGCTATCTCACTGGATCTCATTCGCACCAATTGTAGATACCATATTTACACAAAAAAAACAAAAATCCTAAGCTGGATGTACACTGCCATAGTGAGACCAATAATCACTTATGGAGCCATTGCGTGGAGTAGTAGAACTAGCCTATTGACGACGAGTGAAAACCTCTCCTAGATTCAAAGACTAGCCTGTATATGCTTTACAGGAGCAATGAGAACATGCCCAACGGCAGCCATGGAAGTGATTCTCAACCTCACCCCTCTACATATGGTGGTGGAAAGTGTTGCAGAAAGAACAAGATACAGACTAAGTAGAGAGGGAATTATTTAAAAAGAAACCACCTCCTCACTTCTTAGAAATCAGACATGCCATGATGGAGAAGTAGAAAGCGTTGCAGAAAAAACAAGATACAAACACTCTGAAAGCTTGGGAAAAACCCCAATTATTTTTCAAGCGGAAATCCACGCCGTAAGAAAGTGCACCCAGCTCAATATTGATTAAGGATACAGGAGACGAAAGGATTATCATAATGTCGGATAGTAGTAAAGCAGTCATTAAAGCACTGAGCTCTTGTGTAATCAGTTCCAAAATGGTGTGGGAATGCCCAGACAAACTCAATGAACTAGGCGAGAACAATATAGTCACCTTACTATGGATTCCAGGACACACTGGAATAGAAGGGAATGAAATAGCAGATGAACTAGCGAAGAGGGGGACTGGAATACCTTTCTGGGGGCCTGAACCCTTTTGCGGAATCAGCCCCAATGTAATATTGGAAAAAGAGAAGATCTGACCATTGGAAAGATCTAGCAGGGCTTATACAATCAAAGACTCTTCTGGGTGACTACAACCTGTTGAGATCAAATAAATGTATAAGTCAAAGTAAAACTGCGCTAAGAGATTTACCAGGGATCCTAACAGGACATTGTCGCCTGAATGGGCACCTGAAAAAGCTCAAAATAGTAGAGGAAGAAGAATGCATATTTTGTGGCATGGAAGAAGAAACTTTCCAATTGCACAGCACTATCCTAGAGCACAGCATCTGGGAGATTACTGGATACAAGAGGAACATTTACCCAAGTTGAAGCCTGCAGACATCCTAAAATTCCTCTGGGAAATAGGACTAAAAGAGACTCTCCTCAGAAACAAAACACACATATATATATATACATACTCTTTCGACATCACCCACGCATTACGAAGAAATCTCGAGAAATATTTGATTTTGTCCTAGGTTTTAAAATTCAAAATACAGTCCCACTTTCATTAGCAATTTTTTTTCATTTTCCATCGGCTAAAAATACCTTTGACCCCGATCATATAATACAGTTATTTAAAAAAATCAAACTCAATCTAATTAACAAAAAAGGGCATTATTACCATCGAAAATCGAGACATGCAAATAATCGGAAGACACAATAATGGATGGTTAATAATAACCATTATCATCACTCACTGGAAACTAATAATAAACCATTAATATATAAGCAATTTATTTCATTATAATAATTCTCTCTTCGGCTTCGAACAGATATGAGTCAGCGTGTATCAACATTTGAATACAGTCGTATTTGAGTACTGGGCACTCTCTCAGATTCGACACGAATAATCACACGCTGGTATTTACGGGTGGTAGATGAATGGTACCGACCAATATGTGTATATCGGTACTACCTTTACGAGTATATCATTTAGTATGGGAAAATATGTTCTTACCATCAAAGAGACGATAATATTAATTGTTTTTATATTTTTAAATTAAATTTTTCACCGCAAACCTAGACATAGCAATAGGTTGATTAATTTCTAGTAAAATTATAGAATTTTTTATTTTTTGAAAGAATAATCTACGGCACCAGAATTAGTTGCAAAAAAGGGGGTATTTCATTCAAAATAACTGGTGCTAACTTCCCCATACAATAAGATAGATTATTATCAATTAAACAATTAGTGAATTATTTGGGAAAAATCGACTTGATTCATATTTGTGAAAAGAGCAATAGTAAAATCAGTATTAAGATGGAACCGAGAGCAATGGATCCAATGAAAATGAATATAAATTAAATAAAGATTAATATAAATTTTGTATTAAAATAATAACCCCACAGATATAATAGTTGTTTATGTATTAAGATCGAAAAGTGAGGAAATATTGTTCGAAAGCAAGGATTAACGCGCGACGCGAATAATTCCACTTTTAGCTCGCAATACGTATAACATTTTTTCTACAATCACTTGAATATATATTATAACTAATAATAGATATTTACGTAATTAGTTATGAAAAGAGCGATATTGTTCAACAAGCGTAATATTTGCCAAAACGAGCGCTAGCGAGTTCTGCAAATTACGCGTGTTGAACAATGTCGCTCTCTTCATAACGTGTTTACGTACAACGTTTTATCTAACTCCGCGCTTCCATAATATTCAATAAAATCTTCAATTACAATGATAATATTGAAGTGGAATCAAATGGTGCTAGAAGTATTGTTACTATGATGTATTCACCCAGAAAATTGACTTACTTTAAATAACTGTGTCCTGAATAATGTTTTCAATTTTTATAAATCTGAAAATACTATTGAATTAAAATAATGGGTTAATTGTACAGTTTAAATAATGAAATAATTGTCAGTTTTGACAGTACCTACCTAATTAATGAATTATTCTTTGAAACTCATGTGGTATCTCTATGTTGAAACATAAACAGTTACGTGAAGTTTTTGCATAACTACTTTGCATAACTGATATTGAAGGTTATGAAAAATGTGACGTTACCTAACGTCAAGGAGTGACGTAAAGTGTCACATTTGATAGCGGAATTAGATAAAATTGATATTCATACTTCTTATTTCAAGTACCTGTCAAATACTTTATGAAATTTTAAACGTATAATTATTATTGTCAATGTACTTCTTCTTATTATACAATTAGAAAGGCCTCAGCTAGCAGGGCCATCCGGCCAGTATATGCAAAATATTCAGAACGTGGCACAACATCGCAATCACACTGATTAATTATTCAAAACATTAAGAACTTAACAAAACAGCGATTTATTGTATTGTAAAAGATTTTCAGAAGACAAAAACACTCCCTGGCCAGGTTGCTCTATGATGTCACTGTCACTGTCAATAAAATTATATTTGTAGTATCGGTTGTTATAGGCAACGAGCGTTTTGCAATTTTTTACGCTCGGCGAGCGTAAAGCAACTCTCCTCAACAAACGTCAACTTTTCGTTGTAAATGGCAATCGAAAAAGCCTACTTTTCAATGTGATTGTAGAAAAAATAATTTTTAATATCCATTATAACATTTTAATGTTTATGGAGGATATTAATCAAAGCATCTTCTAATTTAAAATTACATTAATATCTCTTTTGTGTATATTTTGCAGAAAAATCAGTTTTTCAAAATAAAATTTAAAAGATCGATTTAAATTTGAATGTTCATTATTTTCGATCCCACAATGTAAAATGTAATATACCTAGTGTGATTATCTCTTCAAACAATTTACGTCGGTTAAACAATACAAAATCTTGCCCGAAGATGATGTAGGCGGGATCGATGGTTTCATCAATTTTATTTCACAAATAAGCCACCCGGTCTATAGATGGATATTCATTTAAAACGGTGTACCGGATGTTTCCCATATAGGTACCAATAAAGTTTATCCAATTTACATTTTTATTATTTTATATTCAATAATATGCTTATGTAATACTTAATATTAAATGCGTTAAATGAGTTATAAATATCTAGTTTGCTTTGCTTCATTTACTTTTGTGCCTCAATCCAGTTTAGAACACTACTTCAAGTTCAATCTTTCCAAGGAAGTTGATAATCTCTGGAGTAAGTGTATTTACATGCTCAAGGCGTACACAAAAGCAACGAAAAACTTATTTAAGTGATTTGAATGTGTAGGAATATCTATACAACGCTGCTCTAACGTGATGGTACTAAAGTGGTTGGATCATTCTTTCAACAGACCAGGCACTTGAACTGAATCTTTGTACCATTACCCATTCCCTTCTATATAGGCCACCAGTTTATCTGGAATCATCTTCAGTGGTTGTAATGGTTGTGTTATTTCCACTCCAAAGTCCTTGTATGTTCTCACAGAAGCAGAGTATATGAGTAGGTGTTTCATCTTAGAGTTCACATTTTTTGCACATAGGTTCACTAACTTTACCCATCCTGTGCAGATGCTTCTTCATGGTACAGTGTCCAGTCCGGACCTGTGAAGGCTCCTTTAGAACCTTCTTTAGCTAGTTGGTCTGCCATTTCATTCCCAAGTAGTTAAATCATTATTAGTTATCTTTATTCTTCAACCCTTTATAGTCTACTTTTACATATCTCATATAGCAAACATCTCACTTTTGGTATTTTATGTTTATCTCTTCAGAATCATCGAATGATAATTCTTTGCCACTTTGCAAGAGAATATTTTTCATCTTTCTCCATTCTTTTTGACGAAATCTGACTCGCGCTATCATCAAAATTTTTTATGAAACATCCAGTATAATGGCCCAACTGTAGGTATAATTTAGTCGATATTATAATGAACCGAGCCGTCATATTAACGGCTAATATACACGCTTTTGCATATATTATTTACATGGGAAAATTGGTTGTTTTCTTAATAGAGTTGAGGCACTAGATCTTTTTCTTATCCTTTGTTATCTCTCTCACGGCTCGGTTGGAATTTATTCATTTTATTATTTGATTTTTTGATTCGGCTGAAGATGTCGATGACATTCAATAACAGCAGGTTTGAAAGATTCAAAATCCCATTTTGTACGCCTTTTGGTGCTCTTGGTTTTATGTTCTCTTCCAACTTTTTATAATTACTACTTCAAGATCGCGATATTGAGCAATCGTTTAATTTAAGATGTTTAATATTTATATTTTTAATATTATTTCATTTAGCTTGGTTAGTTTTAATGGTTCTTGCACTTGTTCAACTTGGAGCTTTTTTTTATTCAAAGATGAAAAAAATTAATGATCAGTTTTGTTGCCGATGCGCAAAAATTGATTAACATATTTATAGCAATTATATTTGGCTGAAGACATAAAAATAAATTTGATTATATTTATGATAATACATATTTATAAATTATATAAAATATGGACAATATTTGCTGCAAAAAACAGGTGGGTAAAGCTTCTTCCATCACCACAACAACGTTTCAGCTCCCAGATGACATAAAACTATTATTCAAATGGGCAAAATTTTTGGCACAACAGCAAAACAGCCCTTATCGGCTGTCTCTCCCTCGATTTCCTAACCAGGAGAGAAGCTGCTGTCATTAGACGATTGCGGATCAACCATACCAGATACACACATGGTTACTTGATGTCTTCTGAAAACATTCCCGTCTGCCGTCATTGCAATAGTGCTTTAACCGTTAAACATATTCTCACAGACTGCCAGGAATACACCATTACATATAAGAGCCTAGACCTAAGACCAAACCTGAAAGAGCTTTTAAACTGCAACGCTGAAATCCCAAAGACATTGAAATGCCTCAAAACAACTAACCTCTACCACAAAATTTAAACTAGATTGATATTTTACATATTTTATGTGTATGTATTTATATATGTCTTTTTGTCTTTTGTATAGTGCCAATGGCCATAGTTGTCGAGGCACTCAAATTCTAATGTAAAAAAAATTATTTAAAATATATTTTTGATGCATTTAAAAAATTTTTCATCTACCTAACCTAAATAATATCATCTCGGACAAAACTTTGCACACCCTCAATTTTCAACATGACATGTGCATCACTCACACCTGCATATTTTAAGCTTTTGTAACAACGCACAGAATTCAATTTTGAGCAGGTAGAAATACTTCTTGCAAAAGTAGGATCTACGGACACGTTTTTACATCCATTAAATCTATTCAGAAAAAACCGTTTTTTTTTTCCTTTCCATATATTCAAATTCTACCACAATAAGCACATCGATTTCAAAGAAACTGAACATATATCACCATGAAAAATACCCACCACCGACAGAAATTGTTTTGGGTTTGTCGCTTTATCCCAAATTTTTGGAAATCATGACAAATACGTTGTTTAGATAATGGTCAGAATGGGAAATTCTATTTGTTTCCCAATATTTTTTAAATATAAATAAGTGCAGAAGCTATTTTTGTGCTGAAAATTGCATACATTTATGTTGCATAATTTTTTTATTGTAATTTATTTAATTAATTATCAAAAAAATATATTAATAAAAAACTACAATGTTTTATAATTCTGATGATGCATATTTTGAAATTTGTTATTTATTGAATATATTTGATAAAATGCTGCTCAGATCATTTTTTGTTTCATGTGGAATATCCCATACTTTAATTTTTAGGGTATTCCCCCGTGATTTAGAAATTAATATGCCTTTTGTGGTCTCCAGAGGTTATTACAAATATTAAAAGAAAAATGGATCTACTAAGATTTGATGCCTCAAAACATTTGTTGTTAAATTTACAAGGAAATAATAAATACTTCTCTGGATAATTAAATCCAAATTTTACGTAAATTTTACAGATTATAGCAAATTTCAAGCAATTTTGTCTCACTTACCGTCAGCTCTAGGACGTACGGGGCTGGGAGGTGGGGATCTCGGGGATCCCCCTGGAGGGCCAACCCCTTCCTCTTCAGAACTACTCGAAGATGGAGTGCTTCCACGTGTAAAACCTTTATTATTATTAGTTCTGTTGTTGTAATATAGTCCGTTATTTTGCAATAACATCATGTGTTGTTGGGCAGCGTAATTATTAAAATGTTTTAATTGAGACGCAACGGTTGCGGAAGTTTTACTTTTAAATTTGGACATTGTAAAGTCCAACGGCTGGTCGGTTTCGTGGGGAGTTAGAATCATATGGCTGGGGGGTTGATGTAGTAACATTGACATATCACCACCTTTCGGCTTATTCCAATAATGATGGGAAAAGTCTATGGTATTGTTGTTATTTTTGAACGATTTCGGCGTGTTCAAATTTTTATTTTGGAGGGTGGGCGAGGGGTTGGATTCTACCCACCTCCGAACTGTATCACTTTTTAAATCCGCCAGATTCGCTAATTTTCCCAATAATTTCGAGCACTTAATTCACAGTCATAAAGTCATGATGATGATGTTAACACTGCACTCGATTGATATGTATATAATATAAATTGTCACTGTCACTAGACACGGGGTGAGATGTGTGTGTGTGTGGGGGTTGTTCACAAAATGTAGCTCGCGGAGTTGCCCCGTCTTGATAGCGCCACTGACTATAGCCGTATAACAACGCGTATTTGCATCGAGTAAGATGCTGGAGTGGAAAAGAGGGGATGTGGACCCGGGCGTTAGCGTAGTGGGGCCCACGTCCGGCCAATAGCGCTCTGCCTGTATTCCGATATACAATAGTATATAAATTGTATGGATTATTTATTTATTCTATGTATTTATGTGAATATAATATGTATAGGAGCAAAAGGATTACAAGTTTCTTTCCTTTTCTTTTCTCCTGATGCTGATTTTAATGGCGTACTAAATCAATATAGATTGCAATTTAGATTATTTCTATACTTATAGCGATGTCTCTTACTTATTCATATACGTATAAGTATTCTTATAATAATCTAGGTATATACAAAAATGTATGGAAATTATATTTTTTCTTTATTTAGAAAAATTGTTTTTTGGAAATTTTTGGCACTAAATCCTTTGGTTTTTTTTTTGTTAATATCTCCGTCAATTCATTTTAACTGTTAGAGTTGTGGTTTGTTCCAGAATTTGGTTTATTATTTCCTTTATAAATAAAATTATTTTGACAATTCCTCACTTGTGATTTTTAACCAATCAGAACGTGTATTTCTGTCAGATCACCATAGAAACGGATGAGTTTTATCGGAAACTTTTTCCTGGTGGGTACCCAACAGCGAATTATACTGGACATTTTTTTGACGTTTATAATGACAGAATATTTTTTTCGACAATCTAAGATTTTTTTGTTTACATAATAATTTTGATTAATTTCAACAAAAAGCTTAAATGTTTTCTAAATTCATGGACCATTATGATTGATGTTTATATTATGTGTAAAAACGCAATTATTGTATACTATGGCAGGTTGATTCGAAGTTGCTAGCTCTTGATTTATAGATTCTTGGACTGTCTTTGCAGAAGTTGAAGCAAAACTCATTGCGTCAAATATATCCTGATGATGGCCCGAGTCAATTTGCAGATATGGTTTTATGGAGTGACTGATACCATGCCTGTTATTTTAATTAATTCCTGTTCTCCAATTCCCTTTTTGGCTAGAGCTGAAACAGCAGTGGCCCTCGCAGAATGATTTGTTATCTTGATCTTGTTGACATCTATTCCAATCACTGATGCCGACGATTTGAACCAGGAAGATATTGTATTTTGTCCAACCGGGCTGTTCTTGTACCAACCTTTGGAATTGGGGTGGTGCCAGTTTGGATTTGGAGTTGAAAATAAACGATTCGTTTTGATGAGTTGGTCTCGCTTGCTTATTAGTTTTTTGAACAGTCTTACTGGGCATAATTCTTCATTGACTGATGTATTCGGTACTGTCGGTCATTCTTTTTGAACCGCCTTGGAGTGGTCTTGGAGAAAACCGGGTTATACTAAATGCGTCCTGATGGTTTCTCTTGATTGTCAATTTCCTCCACAAAATATTCTATTGTTGCTGCCGCTCCTTCATTTCCTCTCCAGAATTCATGAGCAGCATGTGAAAGAACTTTCTTTGCAATCCTTCCGGAGTGTTTTCGTCCCAAAGCTCAATAATCTTTATCAATTCGTCTGCTGATAGTGCGGATGAACTTGCCTTTCTCTTGGTTGGATCTTTCTCTAGCTTCCGACGCTTAGCATTTTTTGCAGCTCTTGCGTTGACAAATTCTATGTCAGAGAATGGATTAAATTTGCGATTATACCTTTCGAAAAAATATTCCTGCAACTGCTTAGCTGTAGAATTCCATAGACCTTTGATAACACTCTCCTTGTAGTCTTCGGAGTTCTTTTTTCGCATGTTGAAGGCATAGTCTTCAAAAATGAGCGCCAGTTCTTCCACAGGTATATCCGCTCTGTCGAAATCATACGCTCTTTCTGTGCAAAAGTTTATAAACTGCTTCCATACACTTGCCTTCGATTTCCTAGTATTCGCTGGTGTCAACTGCTTAATATTCTGGCGAATATTTTCTTCACTTTCTTGACCGAACCGAGACATTTTTCTACGTCGTGCTGTTTTGACAAATTTTTGACAGAAATAATTTCTAGTTTACAGTTTCACTGAGTTGCCATGGTAACTGAATAATCAAGTTGACAAAACCTGTTTTGCAAGAACTTGATAAAGACGAAAATTGATGTTGTTGGAAACACATTTGGTGTGGAATTTTCTTACCGAATACCACACGAGGTCAAATTAAATCCGAAATAATTTGACCTCTAGTGGTATTACTAGTGATAATTTAAAACAACCCTTCAAATTTTGCGTTTTTTCGAAAATTTTACGATAGTAGGTAGGTACTGATTGTCGTTATATCAAAAAAACTTCATTTGGTTATTTATTAGATATCTAAGTAAAGCCTTTTGTGCGTATTGAACAATTAATTCTAACCGTTAGAAAATTTACTGTTCAATCTTTCTAATTAAAACCATTTTATACGTTTCTTAACATTTTTTATTGAAATTAACTGTACCCATTCATTGAATACGGTTTCAAAATTAATGGAAATTAAAAACAGAGAAATTGTTAGCGTTTCATTCGATTGCGGTTACAAATCATTTATAGATCTATCACTGAAAAAACTGAACTCCATTACGTGTTTTTAAAATAAATAATTGAATACAATTACTGGGGTCTGTAAACGTTTCGTTTATTTGTTGTTTTTTATCAATGAGAAATTTCGGAATTAAATAATTTATAATGTAATTACTAGAACGATGGATAGAATATCTGGATTTGGTTCTAAAACCCACAACTCATTGTAGAGTTTGAAAATAACCGAAAATCACGAAATCCAGTACTAGGAAGAAGACCAAAAATGGAAGGAAGAAAGATTTAATACATCATCAGTAGATTCAATTACATCAATATTTGGAGAGAAGCTTAGATCTGCATCACCAGATTCTAATGTTGATGAATCTGATTCAAGGATTCAGATGAAAAGAAGAAAAAGGACTCTTATTCTGATCTAAGAAAAAACAAATGTAGGTAGGAGAGCTTTCAAATGATTGACGATCCTAGTGATGATGAAAAGTGTAAAAAAAGGAGAAGATAAATCTAATCTCGAGAAGGGAAACGATAAGATAGGATAGCAAAGAATCTGAGGAAGATGATCGCAAAGAAGAAGAAAAAAAGGTTTCCAAAAATGAGAAAGGACTTAATGAATCTTTTTCCAATTATAAAAATGAAAAACAATTTTCAATTTTCAACTTTAATGTCCAATAAAATAAAATCCTGTAGGTATGTATTTTGAAATGGGTGTATAAGAATCTATAAAACAAGAAAATATTCGGCGCTCTCGCATTGGTTATTTTTTAGTATCAAATCTGAATATGCGTACATCAGAACCCCATATATATCTTGGGCGATATGAACAACGTATAACGACGTGATAAAAGTTGAGCGTCGAGACGCCCACTGGATTTTTACTTTTAAATCGCGAGTGAACGCCTCTCTTTCTATATACCGAGTTTCCGGTGATAAACGAAAAGCAGTGGTGTCGATGCAATCAAGTTAAAAGGAAATAAATTCATTCCGTAATATGATAATGGTTTTCCTCTTCTTTTTTTTTAAATTCGTTTTGTGTTTAACTCCCCAATCAAAATAAGATGTCCTTATAAGTATATCAATATTTTTATGAACACTAAAACCGAATGAAACCGGCCAAAACATTCGTTTATTGTAAAAATGTAAGGGTAGCCATAAATATTTACTACCCCTATAAGTTTACCCTTAAACATGTGCCTCGACAAATTCACATATTTCAAACGTTTAGAATATTACGTCGAAAAAACACAATGTTGAGAATATAATAAAAAATACACTATGTAATAAAAAAATTTTAATTGTAATTATACATTTCTTAAGTTAAGCTTTGTGATTTTATTAGTTGTAACTATGGAAGCAAGCCTTGTTGATATTTATATAAAAAAATGCAACTATAACAGATTGTATAGTCAAATGCAGTATTATCATGCGGGTCATACGATTCAACTAAGACATACTCTTCCTTTTTAGTTTTCTTTTATTTCGTTTAATCATAACTTAAAATAAAATCCGTAAGTTGAATAAGACTAAAAACTCTTTCACCAGCGATGTTAAATGAACAAAAAACTAAATGTATGGCACTAGGTGATAAGCAAAATTGTTATAACTCCAGGCAAGGTCAATATATCATTAAAATTAATAATAGTATAGTAGAATACGTGGATGAAATAAAATATTTAGGAGTTATATCAGATCCTCAGCTCAGATTCCATAAACATAAATTTTTTGTGCAAGAAAATAGGAAAAAAAGTTGGATATTTAGTAAAAGTCTTTCACTTTGGTGCAGAAAATTGGTGTACAGCACTATCATCTATCCACATTTTAATTATTGTATGTCTCTATTGATGTCCTGTTCTAATGAAAATATTCATAAACTACAAGTCCTTCAAAATAAGGCTTACTAAACGGATAATATGCATCAATTAATGAAATGTTAAAATCATTAAATTTTCTAAATGTATCATGCACAGCTTATACGGGAGTCAAATTTGTTACTAATTTATAAAATCGTTAATAATATCCATCATATTTTAATACATATTTGAATAAAAGATCTTCGAATATGAATTACAACTTAAGGACAAAAGATAATTACCAAATTGAAAGATTTAACTATGCAATAATGGAGAAAACATTATTTATAGAAGGCTTAAGGTTGTATAATAGCCTACCAATGAGTGTCAAGACTTCTACTACTGTAAAACACTTCAGGTTAAGATTAGGGCAAATTTATTTTGTGAATTGATGCTTGTATCGTTTTAAATTTTTGTAATTTGTAATCTGTTTGTTATGTTATAGCTTATTATTAGCTAAATAAAGTGTATTCTATTCTATGTTTTTATTTAAATGTTTGTTTTGTCACTTTGACAATTCAAAGTGACAATATGAATAATAAGAAGCAATTTTCCGGTATTTTGCATCCTCAAGAAAAAAAATGGTACTTAATCTGATAGATTACTTCAATAATGAATGAAAAAGTGGAAATTCGTCAATCAGTGTGCAGGAAACATCCACTATCATTATTTTCTTCGGGTATATTTGTAATCTCACATTTTGGCAACCTTGTATCTTCTGTTTTAATACATATGGTTAGTAACCTTTGAACCCGCACGATAAGAGCGCTTTTGACTATATATGAAAGTTGATTTTGTGATTTTATGATTTTCTGAAATTACATTCGAAAGAAGAATAAAACTGTTCTAAGTACGTAGAACAATCGAGTCAACTAAATTTGGATTATTTTCAGTCTATGCAAAGTTGTTCGTCTAAAAGTTCGAATGCCATTTTAGGAATTCATTAAGCAAATCTTGCAATTGAATGCTTTAATTAACACGTTTAGTTGGAATAAGGCTTAATGATAGAAAACAACAAATATTTGCATGAAACATTAAATGGCTTTTGAGGTGGTCGAACAAAAACTTGATTGAAAGATTAATCCCGCGAGCTACTATTGTTTAAAAGGATCACCATATGAATCGGGAGTGATGTGCGAATGACATTAGCGAGACAGATTCAGGAGCACAAATTTAGAAAAATTTTGGGCAGTTTTTACTTAATTGATGATACTAAAAAGATTTATTGAGGCTGCACCGTTTTATGTTTACCAAATTACTATTCAAGAGAAGTTGGAGAAATTTAGTAAATTTCAATGTAGGTATGTATGTAGGTATATTGGAGTGACATTTCCCGGAGGAATTTTAGGATGTCTGCAGGCTTCAACATAGGTAAATGTTCCTCTTCTATCCAGTAATCTCCCAGGTGCTGTGCTCTAGGTGCAGTTGGAAAGTATGTGGTTGGAGGTTTCTTCTTCTATGCCAGAAAATCTACATTCTTCTTCCTCCACTATTTTGAGCTTTTTCAGGTGCCCATTTGTCTAGGCATTTTTACACTATTTTGGAACTGATTACACAAGAGCTCAGTGCTTTAATGGCTGCTTGACTATTCGAAATTATATGATAATCCTTTGTCTTCTGTATCCTTTATCAATATAGTAAAGTTCAAAGCATGCTGTTTCGAGTTTTTTGTTAATTGTTAATTTTTGAAATAAACTACCGTTAATCAATTTAAAACCTCCGCACAAGCAGTTTGCGATGACCTAATTTAATACAAAGTCTGTGAGAAATTTATAAAATGAAGTGGTGTGTTTGCGAAACTGATCTTTATATAAACATCTTTTTAGGTAAAAAAACTCGAAGTAGGTCGTTTGGGTATATAGAAACGTAAAACCTTCAAAAAAATCCATTTCCTGGGAACCGCTATAATACCTTTCATACAAAAGATTTTATGATAAAATGTTTTTTGCACCTTGAATTTTGCATCTCCCTTTTTTATATATTTTTTTTAGGAAACGGTGAATTAGGGTTTTGTAACCAATATAGGGATCCGAATAATTGTTGAATTCGTGAGAACTCATTTTTTATTCTTACATAATTTTGGAAGATTGATCAACAAAGGCGTACACCTCTTTTTCGAGAGTTTCACCAGTAATACTTTTATTAATCCTTTTAGAAGGGTTTGTTCATTGTATTATGGAAAAATATTTTTTTTCCTAAAAAATTCAACTTAAAATAAAAGTTCAATTGAATTTCTTAATTGAAGGCTCACGAATCAAAATTTAATTTATTTAAAAAAGTTTAATCGAAATTTTTTTTTCGAAATTATCATTGTAGCCGATAAAAATTGAAAATAATATTTGAAAAAGCGAGCTGCAGATATTTTATGGCATACATATTGTCCTCTACGTATTGATTTTAATGTTGCAGCGCAGAATTTCGGCCCTTATGTTTCATGAATATTGGATCTCGTATTCGGAATGCGGATTCGCGCAACGCTCTTCAATAATAAACACGTTATATTCAGGCAGGTGCGCCACCTCCACCCGGGACATTTTTAGGGATCTACAGGGATTTTTTGATCAAACTAAATGACAATTTATTTGCTCTATACCTACTATAGGCTTTATTTAACTGAAATTTAACAAATTTAAAATAAAAATATCTATACAGGGTGGGATAACAGTGTAAAAAAGGCCAATTACTCATATACATTAAGAAAACTTAAGCACTTTGATAATTTCCGGGCTTACGGCCGTTTTCATAACAAATGCTTAAAGTTCACTTTAGCTAAAATGATTTTATCACTTATGTTCGTATTATATTTTAAAATTAGTGTTTATGCTTTCTTCTGATTTTCAACTTGAAATAAGTGTGAAGTAAATAGAAAAAGAGTTAGGGGTACAAATTTTACAACAGAAGAAGAATTGAATTTGGTCAAAATAGCTGAAAAATACAAATCGATTTTTAAGTGCAAAACCATTAAAGGTTCATTCATTTCGATACCCATATCATGAAGATCCGCTGTTGCTGCAATTATTGTCATTGCTGTATCCAGGTTAACCCTTATACCTAGGATAGTATAAGAAAGCGTCTTTTTCAGACACCATACTGTCTTTCTACTGTATTTCTAGTTCTTATTAATGACTCATTGTATAGTCTTTCAGCCTCTGTATTTGTTTCCTGCAGAGGAGTCAAGAGATATGGTTGAACTTCATATCCAGAGTCTCCAATTAAATTGGCCTCCTTCAGAATTATTTTTCAATCGACTATTATTAAGAATAGTCTGATCATGAACACTCCCTGGCCATCTAGCCACTATGGTTTGCTTGACCTGAATCTTTGGTAAAATTATTCTTCTCACCAAATATCAAAATCTGTTATTCTCTCTTTATATATTTTTCGTTTCCTAATGATGAATCTTTCCTCATTAATGTCGCTCTCGTTGCTGCTATCCTCAAAGGCTGATGACTATTTCCATCTCAAGAGAATTTGTTCACAATACTGACACAACGAACTGAAAACTGTCTTAAATTTTGAGGTTCAAGTCGCCTAAAGTCGCGATTGTGTCCACTTTAACTTAAAGTCGCCTTGAAGTTATAAAGACTGTTATGAAATCGATTTTTATTTAAAGTTTGCTTTAAAACTTATAGTAGTGTTAAAGTTTGTTATGAAAACGGTCGTTTTTATCAAAATTTGAGACTGCGCTCATTATTAAGCCAGAGAAATAAACACAAATATCAGCTAATCTCAAAAATGACTCTGCTCCCATTTGGAAACCGATCTTTTTTGTACATTTCTTAAAGTAAATCATGGCCACTACCTATACAGATTTCTAAATGTCTAAAACGACCTAGGGAACAAACATATTATAATATTTCTGGAAATACAACGGAGGGTACAAAAGAAATGTTCACTTCACTGACAAAAATGCTAATTCATCTCTTCAACCCCACAGTACCTTTTCTTTTGTTATTTTTTTAGTGAAAGTAATGCTTTTTATTTGCATAAAAAAATCAATATTCCAAATTTTTACCTGAGTTTACCATTTCTATTAGATGGGAGAAAAAAAAATGAATTCTAGATATTTACGCATGCCTCACGGCTCACATTGTATACTGCTTCTCCCGAAATTTGTACAAAAACCGAAAATTTTTAATTGATGTCAACAATTTTGCAGCATAGAGTCAAAAATCCGTCTCTGATAAAAATCCTTCGAACCCATGTAGATATAAAACCGGATATATCTGTGGTCCGTACACGCGCCTCATTCAATAATCCTTCGAAACGAATGTAGTCCTGAAAGGGTTTCAACCATTAAATTTTTCTTCGGGCCAACCACCGACACGTGGCTGGTATTAAATAACATTCAGTGAAATCTTTTGATATGGCGACACTGCCATTATATTATATATCTTCGAATAAACTTTATATGTCATTATAGACAGATTTTTTAACGGTTTTTACCGGTTAACTTTAAGCTTATTGTCTAAAATTGTGAAAAATTATTAATTTTAAATCGAAATATAGTTTTAGTTATAAAAAAAAAGGAAAAATTCGTTATAATACCTTCCAAGGAAACAAGAAATTGACTGATAACTGCAGATTTTTTCGAAATTCAATTGATCCTTCATTAGATTTACAAAAATTAACGACTTTGGTATAAATATTCAATTCATTAATAATAGAAGCATGACGATGACGAAAAATCCATGATTTTTCTCCACCCAAAAAAGTGCTCAACGCGTCTAAAGAAGTTTTCCAATTCAAAAATTCATATTCATTAAATGGAAAAGACCAAGTGTTGCACCAAATTGAAATTTCAAATCTGCAATTTTGTCAGCTGGTGGTGGAAGCGTCAGCTGTCCCAAATGGGTGAAATTTAAACATTTGTTTTGCGAGTCTTAATTCAGAAATGTAGCATGTCTGATTTTATCGTATATAAAGAGAAAGTGACGCTGCCAAATGACTTGAAATTTGGATTATTACTTTAGTTTAATATCATTCAACTTCTAGCCAAATAGAATCAAAAGTATGTACCAGTAAATAAAAGTAAAGTTGTAAAATTATAATTGATGGTATCCACATAGACAATACATTATTGAATATTTGTTATATTTACTCGAAACTGAATAAATAATGAGGCTGAACGTCATCCTCGTTACCTTTTGAATTGGGCATCCACAAGAAGCAATTATTTTCCGCAAAAAATGTTCCATTTTCTATTTGCATAATTGGAATTTGATAAATTTTTTTAGTACTCTAATAATTGAAGCTAACATTCCGTATTACCGGCTGCTAAAGCCACCATCTACACTGTTAAAAAGAATGAACCGTAATTAATAGAAATAAATATTTAAAAAATGCTCAAAAAATTAACAAAGAAAGCAAAATTGAAGAACGAAAGAAAAGCAATAATAATTTTTTTTTTGAATCAATAAATAAATACACATATTAATATAAGAATTTACTTTACTCTGGTTGAAACTTCATTTAAAAGAAATATACAGTAGTATTAATTATAAGCATATGAGAGAGCGCTCGAGCTTAAGGCACATAACGCAGCAACGTAACGTAACGGTCAGATCTTTTGCGCCGCGACCCACGGTCGCTCCAACCTAACGTAAAGAACTAAAGTTCTAAAAATGATATTGAATGTATTGTCTTGTGTAATATATTGTTTTTGCAAGAATATTCAGTTATTTATATTTTTAACAGAGTTTAGATGACGGTTGGTTGCTCTGGCAGCCTCGTGACAAAACTCTAAAGATGCATACCAACTTTTTATTAGTTTATTGCCTAAAAACACGTTTTTAGACCTCCAATTATCATTTTTCTTATTTGTAACAAACTCTCGGAAAACCCTGTATTTTGTTATGTTAATTTTTGTCTTTATACGTAAAATATCTTTAATTACGTATAACGTTGCCTTTCGGATTCTCTCCACAACATAATAATTCGGAAACCGACTAAATGAAATACAAGATTTCTTATTCGGATACTCTGTTCTAAAATTTAATATGGTGGGGTTGGAGACATTATCAAGATGTAATAAAATTTCTTGGCGCTAAAAACGGACTATAAAAGCATCTCTGCAGAACAATAAAATTTCATAAATAATCCACCCTGGAAATATAATTGCCGGGTGTTTCAGCTCTCTGTAAAGATAATTCTTTTTGATTCTGAAACAAAGTTAACAAAGAAATATGTAAACATTTGTGTTTTTTTCGATTGTAGTATACTAGTACACATTATAATGGGTTTCCCAGAAGTATCTGACCCATTTTAACTGCAATAATCTCAGTACTCTTAATCGATGTAATGAATGAACTCCTTTTCGTTCAGAAAATGTAAAATTTGTTGAAGTTTGGATGAAAAATGAGTTATTTGGGTTCCAACTGCACCAAATTATTAATGTGACAGAATTTGTAGAGAAGCGTCATCTTGGAGGCTTCACTAAACTATTTAGAAAACCGAATTCGAGATAATGCAAAATAGGTTTTAAGTTATTTTGACAGCTGCGCTTTTTAACAATCCCAGATAGTAATCTTTGGCATAAAATCCAAAACATTTTAATCTATGAATAAAAAAATAGTTAAGTTAGAGATAAGAAAAAAGGAACCCGGTAGAATGGTGGATGGAATTCCATTGGTGTGCTCGAAAATTGTTTAGCGTTAAAATTAGCTTTGTTTGTACAATATAATAGTGTATTAAAAATTTGTTTAAAATTACAATAAATAGCCGGATATTTTCTTAAGGGTATGTTGATACGTACAGGCTTGTAGGTTCTAGTTTGTAGGAATTTTATAAAACGTTTGAAATCAGCATATATCTCCTACGTCTATGGTTATATTTTTACCTTGATTTGAATGAGGGCTGAAACCTACCTGCTGGCGTCCCTGACCACCCTCATATTAGCAAAATTATTCCAGCCACCGGTGAAACTTTCGATTTTCTACCTTTTCTACTGTTGGCATAGCGTTTACGAAGGTCGTTATGTGATTCAACCACTGGTCCTTTGTTGCATTTTAACAAACGTGTGCATCAACATGCTGGCACTTTTAGGGCAAACTTCCTATTGTCTTGGAAATTTTTAGAATATCTTTGAATTTATTTATTTGGGGGTAATTTTAAGTTATTACTACAATTTTTTAAGAGGGTATTTTCATAAATGATAAACTGACCAAGCTGAAAAGTAAAAAATAATTGACTTTGGACATATTTCACCAGCTTATGATACACTCTGTATAAAAACAACTTAATTGGCACTAATTGTGTTTTATCAGAATAATATAGATTAATTAAATTGGTAGAAATGACATCTTCTATTGTTTGAAATATCTTTGTTTGTTTATGGAAATACTGGCAGTTGGTAATTTGGTCACCAAAGATGACCTCACAGATATTTAGAAGGTAATTTGGTCCCCATGGCCGGCAGGTATAATATTCCG
This sequence comes from Galerucella tenella, assembly GCA_910591685.1. Lineage (NCBI taxonomy): Eukaryota > Metazoa > Arthropoda > Insecta > Coleoptera > Chrysomelidae > Galerucella > Galerucella tenella. The sequence continues at coordinate 43,561 of CAJUYH010000543.1, read as the reverse complement.
TACAAGTATTCTGGTTCCTATAGAATAAACATATACCTATATAGTTTCTCTAAGTTGTGTAAGTACGACAGGTACTTAAGGGGTACTTTGACAAGTATAACGCAAAGACTAGTATCTACTACTATTTAATAAGTGTTATTAAACGATGCAAATGTCAAAATTTGATACATTTGACTGATACACATGCTAGAAAATAAAGTCTGTCTATCTCACCGCTTTGGTATCTCTCAATGATATTTTCAATAAATTTCTGGCGATTTCTAACACTAACGTCTCTAACTTTAGGTTTTAAATGTAAACTTTGCAATTTAACAGAAGTTTCAATTTGAAATTCATACAATTTTTCAAAAAATGTTATTAAATTAGGATTTGCTTTGTAGAAAGAGTCATTGAAAGTTCGATGAAAAGCTACGCACAGAGCTTCGAGATTTGTTGTGCACGTAAAACCAATAATTTTGCTTGGCAAGCAATTGATAAATAGTACATTGTTTACCGGGTAGGAAAAGCTTAACATTCCTGGACGACTGTGAAGATTGCTAAGTCGAGGCGCAAGCCGAGACTTAGCAACACAGAGTCCAGGAATGTGGCTTTTCCTACGAGGTAAACATACTATTTTTCCGCAAATCGTTTAAAATTCGACAGATATTGATTGATTTAAAAAAAAAACGCGATAATTTTATTCCCAAATAAATGGTGCTTTGAAATTCCTAATAAAATTACTTGGGTTACTATGGAAACGTATTGAGGTTGAATTGTCAAACTTGACGCTTATAAATTTAATTGCTGGTGTTCTCGAAAGTAAAATGATAAGTGATGATGAAATTTCCATTCCTGGGACTCCTCCAGAGCTGGTTGAGGCAGTGAATACTGCTTCATTAGAATTATTGCCAAAGAAATCAAGAGAAAAGTACGAAAATGCATACAGACGTTTTATGGATTATCGCATGAGTAAAAATACGAGTTCTTTCTCAGAAAATGTTGTAATTGCATACTTCCTAGACCTTTGTTTAAAGATGAAATCTTCAACATTATGGGCCAATTATTCAATGCTGAAGTCAACCCTTGCACTTAAACACAATGTAGATATATATACATACTCAAAACTTCGTTCTTTATTGAAACGGCAAGCTCAAGGTTATAGGGCAAAGAAATCTAAGATTTTAACGAAGGAAGAAATTGAAAAATTTATCCAGGAAGCTCCAGATAAAGAAAATTTAATGATTAAGGTAATTTACAAGGTTTTAATTTCTATTTAGATTATAGCTTTATTTATTTTTTAGGTGGCTGTAATATTTGGTATTTCTGGGGCCTGTAGAATGGATGAGTTAGTCCGAATGACTGTACACGATATAGAAGACTTAGAATCTAAGCTTTTAAGCAGCATACCTGATTCGAAAACCAACAAACCAAGATCATTTGTAATTAATCAGATCTACTTGAATGTTTATCGAAAGTATGTTTCGTTAAGACCAGAAAATATGAACAGTGACCGATTTTTCTCTAAATATCAAAGCGGAAAGGGTTGTAGACAAGTGGTAGGAATTCATCAATTTAGAAAAATGCCCAAAATAGTTGCTACTTATTTGAACTTGGTAAATCCGACAGAATATACTGGTCACTGCTTTCGTCGGTCTTCTGCAACAATATTGGTTGACTCTGGTGCCGACATAACTAGTTTAAAGAGGCATGGCGGATGGAAGTCATCAAACGTTGCTGAAGGATATATCGAAGAATCGCTTAACAATAAGGTTGAGGTGGCAAATAAAATTTTCACAGTACAAAATATTCAACAAAATGACCCTACCACCCTGCATGTTGTCCAAAATGTTTCTCATAGTTCTAAGAGTGTTCCTCCAATGTTCAATAATTGTACTAACTGTCAAATTACTGTAAATATAACAAATTGATCTTAAAAATGTATTCAGCAATAACTTGATGTTTTCAAAATATAAATTAATTCCTTATAAGCAATGTGTTTTCAATCATTTATGTAGAACACTAACAACTGTACGGAAATATCATTTCCTTACAGTAAGGAAATGACATTTCCTTACAGTAAGGAAGTCCTGACTTTTTCTTCAAGAAATTTTGACAGGAATGTCAAAATTTCCTAGCGATTTGCGGAAAAAGATATTGTTCGTCTTGAGAAGTTCTTACGTTGATCGAATTCAATACTTGATGTACGTCTTAATATTCGTGGGTATTAACTTATGTCGACTATTATACATATTTTTTCTTATGTACTCGACATCTTGAGTTGTTAAAGTTGCTGGTAGATTTTCTTTCAATGCTGAGCGAATAATTTTTGATGGTTTTTCGGAAACATCTTCGACAGCTTTTCTTTCGCAGGAAGCAGAAACTATTTGTCTATGCAAGGTAGAAATATCTGCAGGATGGCAGTGTTCCGACGAAGATTTGGTTACACAAATTACACTATACATTCACCGAGTGTATAAACACATGCTTTGCACTTTCTGTTGGTACATTTCCAACAAGTTTCGTCTGTAGTTTTCAATTTTTTATGTGAATTATACTTGTAGTCACTTTAAGTCACCGTCTAAAAAGTAAGGTTAAGCTAAAAATATTTATTAAATGCAAAACAGTAGGTACTTATCGTAAAATAAAAATAACAAATTGGAGGTTTTGAAACAACCTATCTTATAGAATTTGAACAAAACTCGATGTATCAAAATAATGACAGTTGTCATAAGAGGTCAAAATAAACTTTAATCAAAACAACCAATTAATTAATTTATTATGCAATATATGATAGTGAATCATACAGGGTGTCAATTTTAAACCTGTACTGTACCACGCGAATAAAAAAAATAAATCAAGAAAATTTCAAAACCGTTTCTTGGGTAGAGAGGGGTAACTAAAACTAGATGGGAGTTTACTAACCCCCATCAACCCCTTATGCCTCACTAGCCCACCTACAAAATGTTAATCGGCAACCCTCAACTTGTGATAAGTCGTTGCAAAATGCTTTTCAATGTTACAAGTCATAACTATACAGCGTATAACAACAAAGCAGAAATATTTATTTGACAACATAAAGAACGACATGCTTGACTAATTCTTCGTCGTAAATCGTCGATTGAGATTGGTCGAGTTTTATAAACAATTGACCTAAGGTGGCGGTAAGTCTGGGGACCTCAACCTCCTTCCAATTCCCTAACTGCTACTGCACAACTGGGAGGTGCTCCCTCTAGTAGGAAATGCAAAAAAAATTTATCTGGAAATGGATTGCTATTGCAGTCCTGTTAATTCTCTAATTCTTGAACAATTGAGGAGTGTTTTCCAGCATTTCACTGTTTAAATTTCCCAGTATAAACTACGGACCGAAATTCCCTAATATGCTTATACATTTAGTTTCCCAGGATACTGAGTGTGGTTTTCTCTAAACAGGTATGGATTTTCATCCTTCCAATAACGACAATTTTGTTTATTTATATTACCATTTAGATAAAATGTACACTTATCACTAAAACAAACATTTTTAAACGTCCGGAAAGCATTTTTTACGCGTTTTCCAAATACGTATCATAAGTAGAGGGTTACCATTTAAATTTTTGTAGGTGGGGCTTTCTCTTATGTCATTCAAGTCCCCCCTTTCTAACTTAGAAACGGTATTGACATATTTCCGATATCTCTTTTCATTCACAAAGTATGCTAATTGTAAGTTTTAAAATTGATACCCTGTATAATATTAATATCAACGGAATTTTGTTCCATGACCATGAAAATTTTAACTCAATTATGGTTATAACTATCATAAAGATTACAATTAAATAAATATAAAAGTAATCTGTTAATTATAATATGTATATAAGTAAAGTTCTTAGTCGAAAATCAGTTGATCAAAATGTTAACAAGTAAATTTTTTGTACCCAGTTTACCAGGATCTATTGGCGCAAGTGAGTACATTAAAATTCCTCTCCTTTGCAGATCAAGGGCTGTATTTTCAAAATCACTCGAATAGAATTTCGTACGAACAGGTTATCTGTATTTTCGAAAATTTCGTGTACGATTTGTTTTGAATATCAAACACATTATATCAATTTTATGTTTAAACATTTTTAATTTGCAATAGGATCAGTACATCAGCCTAATAAAACAATTTTTTCTACATAGTTTAGTTGAATAAACATTTATGTTGTATACAGGGTGTTTCATTGGGAAAGGGCCTTACTTTAACTGTACACCCTGTATATAGATTTTTTTCAAATTGCTCTATCTTCTTTTCATTTTTCCGCAGACAATTTTACTACCAAAAATGTACCGTCAAAGTAATAATTTATGCACGTTTTGAGGGTTAACAAAATGGTATCGGAGGTTTTTTTTTTTATTTTTTAGCTTGAAATGAAATCTATTTAATGCATCTAGAGAAGCATTCTAGAAATTCAATTGAGTTTGTATGTTTACGAGTACAGACCACTAAAAAATGTGATTACAGGGCCGTACTTAAAAATACTCATTCAATATGTTTCGAATATTTCGAACACCCTGTATAAGGATATGTATCTGGAAACTATGCACTTCTACATTTAAAATAACACGAGTAAAATACGAGAAATAGATTTATACTGCAGTAGGTTGGACTTGCTTCGTTTGGACAATGTTGTTAGAATTTCTTGTTTTCTTTTCTGGGGCCTATTTCACAAAGGTACAAGTGTTGTTGAAAATAGTTGTGAGTAGCAACCACTTGTTTTCACAAGTTGTTACGCACAGGCATTTCATAAACAATCACAAAACTTTTTTGCAACAAGTTAAAATTGTCTATAACACTTGTTATAAGCAAGAAGGGAAAGAACTTGTCAACAACATCATACATAGCCTAAAAATTTTGTTTATAAAACTGTTTTTCCATTGCCATTGATGTTAGATTAGCTCCATAAGCTCTCATTCACTCGAAAACCCGCGTATATATACTCCTTTTCGAATCTCCAGAAAATTCTTCAATATACCACCTTTGCGTATACTTCGTAATTCGGGAACATTGGAGTTAAACCATTGGCCTTGGTGCGCTTCGAGAAACTTTCTAGAAAGGTCGCATTCATCGTTTGCGACAGGACCGGCTTCGGAATTAGTGAGTTCGTAACAGTACCTTTTGCAAATAAGTCTGTCTTTTATCTCATTCATTCGTTTGGGTTGTCCTCAACTGCCTAGGCTCTAAATCTTTGTACTTTTTCCCATTTTTTCGTGTCCTTTCTATAGTTTGTCTGGGATATTTGGAGTATTTGTAATGGTTGTATTATTTCCTCTTAAAAGTACTTCTATCTGAGAAGTAGAGTATGTGAGTAGCTGCTTCTCATCCAGAACCTGTTAATTTACTGAAAGTATTTTTGTTTCAGTATACACATTTTGCGTGGTATTGGGCTCACTAAACGCTTGGACCTCTCCAGTTTTACCAAAACTACGAACAATATCACCAGATAATCCTTTCGGATATGCTATAACAAGCTCTGAAGAATCCTGGATTTCATCCTTACTAGTCCTAGGATGTTGCGTTGGTTGCTGGTTGTTTGGATACTTATCGAATTCGTTCGGTAGAAAATGGGTGTTGTGCTCGCTTGTTTTACCAATTAACATCGTCTGCTTACTTATGGCGATATTTCCAACAATAGAAGTGTATATTGCTTGTAGATTTTTATTGGGTTTGAGTGTAGGTGGTGGGTTTACTGTAATGGTATCGTATGCAACGGAAATTACAAGTGCGATTAATAGAGCTCAACTTTGTACTTTGTTGGGTACATTCCAAGCAATCGGATGCTTATTTGTTTATTCTATAGGACCTTGGATTTCCGTATCTAAATTAAATTTAATTCTAATAATTTTCCCATTGACATGTGTCATAGCGGTTGGTATTTTTTGTATAGAAACTCCTTATTTTTATCTTTTAAAAAATCGAGAAGAGCTAGCGAAGAAATCTTTGATTATATTAAGACCGTTGAAATGTGATGTTGAAAAAGAGCTCACTGAGATACGAGATCAAATTAAATATGAACAAAAAGGAAATATCCTGGATTTCATTTTTACAAAAGCAACATTAAAAAGTTTTCTTATTGGAAATATGTTAATTATCTTCCAGCAATTAACCGGGATTAACTGTATTTTAATGTACAGTCAAACTATTTTCGATTTGACAAACTCCAACTGGTCACCATCGATATCTTCGATAGTATTTGGAGTAATGCAAATAATAAGCACTTTATCTTCTCCCTATTTGAGTCGTTTTATCAATAGAAAAAGCTCGTTATATTTATCATGTCTCGGTATGATTATTTCAGAAGCTGCTCTAGCTACTTATTGCATCCTAGACGACGCTAAATATGATACGAGATCCATCAGATTTATCCCGATAACTTCCTTGACCGTATTCATCTTTAGTTACAATTCTGGTATTGGCCCGCTTTGTTGGCTGATAACAGGCGAGTTGTACCCGGCAAGGATTAGAGCTCTAGCTGTTTCTTTTACAGTTTTCTTATTTTTTGTCGTGGAATTTTTCCTAACTAAATACTTTTATACTTTAATTGATATTTTAGGTATTGGAACTGTATTTTATTTGTTCACGGGGTCTTGCTTTGCGGCCATTGTTTTTATTAAATTTTTCGTTATTGAAACTAGAAATAAATCTTTACAGGAAATACAGGATATTTTGAAAAGTTGATTGGTTTTTTTATTTTCTAATGTCTAGGCAGTAAAAATGTTAAGTACCTTAAATGCCTTAAATACCTTTCTTAATGCAGGTGCCAATTTATTGGTTAAAGTTCCAGCTACAATTATTACATCTGCTTGACGTGGGGATGCTCTGAAGACTACACTATATCTGTCCATATCATATCTAGGAGCAGCAATGTGCATCCTCTCTACAGCACAACACGCTAAACCAAAAGTAGGAGGTCATAGTCATATAGAGTTCTTTCTTCCCCAATTAAGTAAGTCGTCTCGACGAGCAAAGGCATATTCTCCTAAGTTACTTTTATCCAGTTTAAATGGAGAATAAGGACTGTTAGCTGGGACAGGTTGAGTTGATTGTTCCCTTTTTTGTAACTGAACATTTCCAAAGCTTCCTGTTAAAGATCTTAAAATATTTGGTGCTAAAACGGTTTCTTTCAATGGTACAACTGCAGTTCGTACATATCCTTTTTTCTCCCGTCGAAATTGCATAAGTCTGTCTTATTCATCTTACGGATTTTATTTGGAAGTTATTATTAAACGCAATAAAAGAAAAGAAAAACGGTGAATATGTCTTTGTTGATTCGTATGACCCGCTTGATAAGACTGCATTTGACTATACTCAAATTGACGAAATATTTTACAACAATTCTAGCCACAAACGTTTGAAGCTCATTAAATGTCAACTGAAAGCTATAACTGGGTGTTGCGTTCTTAATTGGGTCACACTGTATATAGGATAAGCAAAAAAAGATGTGGTGAATATGTGGAGATGGGTAATTTGGTCCCCGCTACCTGTGTTAATCCTTTGGTAGCCATGCACTTCGATAATCCGGCTGGTAATTTCACCC